>BMAO01008798.1:0-33109 GCA_019973975.1 Trichonephila clavata | reverse complement strand
TCTCTCTGTACTAATAAGCTATGTGATAATAATTTATATTGGTAGCAGTAGCGCTCACACACAAGGAATTTTTCAAGGGGGTGTCCAGGGTCGGAAAGTCTATTCTCGTATCATGTTCCAATACGCTGCCCAACATATTCTTTCGATTTTGTCAATTTGGGGAACAAAAAACAGTAAAAAAATATTGAATGAATAATTAGCATTAATTAATAAAAATAATTATAATAACATACTTTTTCAATTTTATGTACAATATACATAGGATTATAATCAATCGAGAAAAAAAATTAAGAGCTTTGGAGAGGGGGTCCGAACTCGAGGACCCTTCCCCTTCCTTGTGTGCGTCACTGATTGGTAGCAAAATAATAGTGGATGGAACCAGGATTCCTGAAATGCACGTGCTTGCTAAAATTTAAGTTTATCCTATGTATGTCCATCTTCGATGTAGATGACCTTTCTGATATTTATTTTTTTAAAATATGAATTTTGATCAAAATTGTTATTTTGACTGTGTTTTAATCCTTTTTTTCCCCCCGTTTTCTCTTTCTAGGTAAGTTCCATTTTGAAAATGCATTGTGCTGAATTGTGAGATATTGTGGTATGATTTTTTTAAAAATTATTTTGTATATTTCTTTTTCCAGCTTTATAAATACAGTATGCGCTCGTTTCTAGCATTGTAACAATTTTTTTCTCTTTAGTACAAATTATTTGTCATTCACATGGACTACGTGAATTATTAGTAGACATCAAGTCCTTTTTATCCTGTATAAAATGAAATATAGCACGATTTTCACGTTTATAAAAGTATGTACAGGTAACCCCGTAAAACGCGGAAGCAGTGACTGTTTATCCATAGGGTGCTTGGGGTGGGCGCCCGGGGCTCGGAGGGGTCCAGAAGGGCTCAGATAAGCTGGACTTAACCAGATTTTCTGGTTATAAATTTCGATCCTCCAGTGCCAAGGGAGTCTGTAGATCTTCTGCGTGCAGGGTCCGAAATGAGCTTAAAATTGGCCCTGCGCGGAAGTAACATTCCAAAAAAATTGCCGTGTTATGCGAATCCTTGTACAACGAAGATAAGAAGTAATATGAAATGACGGGAGGGTTAGATTTAAAAAAAAAACATGTTGTTAAACTTTTCTTCTCTCTTCGTGCTGCTTTCAAAGTGCGATGTAATAATAAAATCAATCAATGATGTATGTATTTGGCGTTTCACTGCACCGTTGCCTAATGTTGGTTGAGAAAATGTCCATGATGTCAATGGATTTTTATTTGTAATTTTTTTCAAATTCAACAATAAAAGATGGGAGGGGGGAGGAACAACAATGTTTAAGCAATTGCATATTCTGGCATTGAAGCCCGGTGGCTGAGTGCTATTGTGTCGCGCTTCCACGCCACAGGTCCGGGCTCAAATCCCGGACTGGGCAAGGTCAACTAAGCCCTTTATTGGGTCAATAAATGAGTACCAAGCTTGGAACTGAACATTGGGGGTTTCGCATCAGACTGACCACTCAACCGAAACATCCGCACATGCCCCCCAGCACCTAAGGGCACTTAAACTGAGATAGGCACAGACCTTGGTTCTCATGGGCTGCTGCGTCTCTAAGTTCAGTTATATTCTGATATTAAACAACTCTAATTATTGGAAATATTTATTTTTTAGTGTGCAAGTCTAGCACGAAGAATTTTTCTCTATTTTATATACAGCGAGTCGTTTAGTTCTATATTCCAAGTTAATACACGTTGAGTAAAAAGTGTCGATTGAAAATTGGTTTGCGAAAAATCATAAAATTAGCATAAATCTAAATATATCACATCCATTCATTAAATATATTTTTCAGGAGAAAATTATCGCACATGTTTATTGACTTTTATTTAGCAATAAAAATGTTCGGGAAGAAACTAGTGAGAGCTCATTGAAACATGTTAAAAAAAATCAAAGCTGTAAAATTTTACGATGACACATAAATTCATACAGCGATATAATTTTCTGATCTGAATGGTACTTTGTAAAATCTTAAATGGCATCCTATTTTACGATACTTTCATTTGTGTAGCTTAATAATCGTAATTTCTTTTTCCAATAAAAAAAAATTAATTCAACGTGTCATCGATAACTCCTTTTCTAACTTTCATTCATTAGTTTAACATTAATAGAAAGCTTTATTCATTTATTTTATGTATTCATTCTGGATTTCAAAAATAATCAATACATGTAACTAAAATATCTTTTATTGATTTTGCATTATCTATTAAATATACCTTTATGATCATCTCCATACTTTTTGATTCATCTTCCCAAAATATTTTGAAAGGTGTCTCTCTTATTTTCTCTTTTGTATTCTTTTGACTTTTTTCTTTTCATTTGATCTGTAAGTTCGGAGTTGTTGCCACGAGTCCTTAAAATAATTGTTTAAAAATATTAAATTTTTTTTTGGATAATTTAAATTTTTTAAAAATATGTGTTAAAAACAGTGATGAATGGAAAGATCAAAACTGCTACAGTTTCTACTGGTTTTAATTTTTTGGTAGAGCTTTCCTTAATTTTCTGACTTAACCCTTGTCTCTCTTTTGAAGATTCCATTCATTTGCAGCTATTCCATTCAAGTCTTCACCGGGGCATGGCGAATTTATTTTCTGGCTGAATCGATTTCACGAATGCGGAAAACCTTGACCGAACCAAAGGACCATCAGTATGTCACTGTGTTAGTGTTAAATTATCGCGATCACACTTGTTTCCATGGCAACAGTCTATTGAAAGAGACGAGACGGCGCCCGCTCGCGCCCTCACCTTGAAGTTAATTGATCCGCACGTGCCGCCATCTCGTGACGGAAGATATTAAAATTTGTGCTATTCGGAATAAAAAAGAAATATTGTTTATAGCTTTGGAATTAATTTAAATGTTTCAAATTCTTCGCACGCACAAAAAGGAATTCTGATATTTTTGTTTTCGCTAGTCGAACCTGTTTATGAAATGAGGTATTTTTCCAGAAAAATTTATGTAGCTGTTACAAAGAAATGGCTAGATAATTTAATCAACATTTTGTAAAAAGTAATTTTTTAAAACTTCCATTTCAATTCGTAATCGATTGTTCAAAAACTGCTAAATTGTGCACTTGAGTTTTTAAGTGGGGATCAGTAAAGCAAATATTTTCTTCATACCAGAAAATGCTTTTTTTAGATTGTAAGTTATTCACGTGAAAAACATAATTAAAACCTTCTCTTGACAAATGTTTATACATAACAGGAGCCTCAGTAGCAATAACTTAGTAAAGATTACATAGAATTGGACATAGACATTGGAATACTGTTTATTTAAAAGAAATGTCATAACTTGTGAAGTGCAGTGGCTGTTTTCTAGAAATATACTATATTTTCAAAATCCTGGTATAATACCTCGAATAAACGGCTTTAAAACATAATAGCATTGCTAACGTGCATTGCAGGTTCCTTCGTAAAAAAAGGGGGTGCGCGTTGTGCAGCGAATATACGTTAAAATTTAAAATGCAGCTTGAAAGTATAGGTGTGTATTATACGCCGGATTTTACAGTATATAGAAACTTGGACACAGTGGCGTACACAAGGGGGTGGGGTGTCCATGGGTCCGGACCCCTCCCCCTAAGCTCTTTTTTTTCTCTCGACTGATTATAATCCTGTGTATATAGTACGTAAAATTTAATTAAGTATTTGTATTAATAATTTTATTAATTAATGCTTATTCCCTCAGGGGGCTCACCTTCTTTAGGTGAGTACGGGTGTCACAATCCCGAGGTGCCCTAGTGATCTTTTCCTTTTCCCACGGGGTTTACTGTCTTTGGTAAACACGGGCTTCACGAACCCGGGGTACCCTAGTGATCCTTCTCTATTTTCGACCCTCTTTCTTGTCATTCAATTCATTCTTTCTTTCTCTTCCCGTCTAGACCACAGATATTAAAACAAATGTTTGGCGCAGTATAGCCGAAATCGGCTCTTGCGCCAATAAACCCCAAAATCACTCACTCACTAATTAATGCTTATTATTTATTGAATAAGTTATTTTTTGCTGTTTTTTGTTCTCGATAATCGATAAAATCAAAAGAATATATTCCGTGGTGTTTTGGGGTTCCCTTGAAAAATTCTTGTGTGCGCCACTGAACTTGGATTATACTAAATATTTGTGGCCCACTAAGAATTAATGTTATTCTGTGTATGGAAACCTACATTCGGCTATAAATAAACCGCTCTTGTTGTTTTTTTAATCTAATGTCCCCAATGTTTTTGGCACCTATCATTTATGTATTTTCGCTACGAATCGACACCCACAGTTAGCCATCTCCCCGCCACAAGTCATAAGGAATGTTGTAGTGTGGTGATGAAAAGGTGTTATGGTTAATATTTACATTTACTAATATTATTACTACCATATATTGAAATAATAGCTGAATTCTATTAACGAGCGATTCACTTTCTACTGTGAGCACGTCCTGCATTGCTGTATACAAGGGGGAGGGGGTGAACCCCCATGGGCCTACAGATTTAGAATTTTTGCCATAGAGTTTACCTCTAGGCACTTTCTTTAGAATGTAACTCCCCCAGTGGCGTAACGTACACCCCCGCATTGTGTGGGGGCCCAGGACTGTAGAGGGCCCAAAGTCTAATGCCAAGTACATATCTTTTGTAAGCTCCGGCTTGGGGCACAAAACCAGACTTTGTAAGGGGCGCTAACATTCTCCGTTATGCCACTGAACTCCCCCTTTATAGGTCTGTGTACGCCACTGGCGTTCCCCGTCCTCACATTTAGAGAAGCCAATATTGGAAACTTGTGAATTTAAACTTCATCGACATACGCTTCCCTTTGTTTTTTATTTCATGTTTTTCAGAACTTGTTTATGATTGTTTGTTTTACCTCTTTGGAGAAGTCTTTTTTTAAAATTAATTTTGGTCCTGAAACCGCCAAGACACTGCGCTCTTTTTAATTTCTTGGACTGCCCGCTTAACGGCAGTATTAAATTAATTGCAGTCTTTTAAATAAGTTCCAAGGCATCCAACTTTTGTAGCCAGCTAATCCGACCAATAGGCTTGCAGATTAAACTCGTGACATTATTGAACATTCTAGAAATTTCGTACGTTTGTATAAGCTGAAAGTTTTTGTCCACCCTAAGCTTCGCTCCCGTGTTTTTATGTTGTCTTTGTTTTGTGAATGTCTTATTGTTTCCGTGCAATGTGTCACCTCCAAACTTTCCACTCGTCGTCAATGAGCAAATGTATGATCTACTTGCATTTCTGAATTCTTTCGAACACGACTGTATCCTAAGTGACGTCCAAGAAACCGAAACTTTCCATTTATATATTTACAGAGTCAAAACAAACTATTTAAAGAGACAAAACACCAATCTGCATTGTCATCAGGAACCAAAAATCACAAAGTTGAGACTCCCAAAACAAACGAGATTGAGAAATAGACCAAAATTCAAGAGATTTAGTTCTCCTTAACTGTTATTGACCGAGGACATTAGAGTTGAGTAAACTTTATAGATCCACTATGGGAGAATTTCTTTATGTATATGTTTTTTATGGTTATTATACTTAAATTATTTCTTGTTTTGTACTTTTTGTTATTCTGATTTTAATTAATGTGTTTTTATATCTTCCATCAAAGAAATTTTCTTTATCGTCTATTTCGATTTTCTTAGTCTATTTTGTGAACAAACATATGCATCAAAGACGCAGTATCTTATCTTCATTTTTTTTGACAGATTCTTAGCCAATATGATAATACGATTTGTACTGTGTCAAACTAAGATAATTTCTTTCTTTTCTTCAAAGGAATGCTGTTTAATCTGGATGACCGTGGTGTTTTTTAAGATGAATTATTTTTCTCAGATGTATATGTACAATTCTCGTGATACTTGCAAAAACTTCAGAAGTGCATATGTAATCATCGATCCTTAAATATTAACATGCATTATAATGTAGAGAAGTGAGTACATCATCCTTTTAAATTGGAAGAAAAAAGAAAATTACTAAGATTTTTTTCTTTTTCCTTATAAAATCTATTTATTCTAATGTTATGTTAAACTATTAAATACAACTACAGCAAGTCTAGAATATCTTGTGTAGTCCAGTGCCGGTTTATCTCCATTTAGCGCTTGGGGCGGGCGCCCAAAGCCCCAGATAAGTTGGATTTAACCAGATTTTCTGGTTATAAATTTCGATCCCCAATGCCAAGGGGGCTTGTAGATATTTTGCGCCCAATGTCCAAAAAAAACGAGCTTAAATCGGCCCTGGTGTAGTCCAGTGGCGCAACACGGATATTTTTCAAGGTGGGAGGGTCCAAGGTCAAAAGTCCACCATCCTCGTATCATGCTCCAATACGCTGCCCAACATATTCCTTTGATATTGTCGATTTTCGGGAACAAAACACAGTGAAAAATTAATGACTGAATATACAATTAGCATTAATAAAATTAATTATTTAATTACAAATACGAAATTAAATTTTACGTATCAATTGGGAAAAAATCAAGGGTTTGGGGGGTCAGGATCCGGGGAACCTCCCCCCCTTGTGTGCGGCACTGGTGTAGTCATATTATTCACTTATTGCTTTGACAGCCCTGGGTGGGCCAAGGCTCTTCCTTTTCCATTCCGATCTCCACTTAGCTACAGTTCGCCAATTAGCCACTCTTAAAACTTTAAAATCGTTCACTACACAATCAACTCATCTCAATTTAAGCCTACCCCTAGTTCTAATTCTAATTGGTTTGTAATTAAAAATTCTGACCGTCAAGGATAACGGGTCCATACGACAGACTTTTCAAACCTCAAAGCCCTCAAACGACCAGTCTTGGTAGATTTAAGTACACTAAAATTATGAAATTAAAAACGGGAAGAATAATAAAATACAGCGATGACGTTAAATTGTTGTTAACTTCTAGAAAAATTACTAAAAGGCTTTTGGTGGGAAAAAAAAGGAAAAGGAAAGGAAAGCTAATCATTCAGCTTCTCTTCTTTATCCCCCCCCCCCCCCAAGAAGTCTCTTACAGAAAAATGTCTTGTGAAATGCTGCTTTAATTTACAATTCCAATCTTGAAAAAAAATCTGTTGGTATAGTTGTAATTCTTGATTTTTTTTCCAATTAAATTTCGAGTTTTTTCATTAAAAAAAACTTAACATACACTGGATAAGAACATGTGTACCAACTGAAGCAAGTTAAAACATGAGTGACATCATTTCTTACCGACATCAACGTAAATGCTCGTTAGCTGTAATACTTGTGTACGCACGACCGTGCTTATCTTCTTTTCAGTAAGCTTTATCCATCTTATTATAGTGCGGCTTCCCTTTTACCCCTGCAAAGAAGCTACCTTTCTCAACCCTTTCATCCCCCCGCCTTTCTTATTTCTGTTGGCCCTTCGCCAATCCGTATCCCCTCAACCCTTTTTTTCCCTTCAATCTGCTGACGTAATTAATTCACTTTTCTCTTTGACCGCAACTGTTGCTGCTTTTATCCAGGTCGGGGTGGTCGAGACGCGATCCATCATCCTCAAGGTAGCCGCTGGCCATTCAGAGAAAGTGGTGAATCTCTTTTCGTTTTGGCCTAATTTGCATCTTTTGCCACCTTACACCCTTTGGCAACGAGAAAGTAAGCCGCACCTGCCGGTTATTTCCGGTTCTGATCGAAGTGGGACGGTTCAGGTTTGGACATTCGATATTTGTGGCCAATCCTCAATGCTGCCTGTCTTTGGAAATAGCGTTTTTTTTTTTAAATAGGGTCGTTTGCGTGATGGCTATTTGAAGAGGCTGTAGATCAAAAGGTCGATGGAACGAAACATTCTTATTATTTGACATACAAGGACGAATTAGATTATTGCATCGAATTGAGTAAATTTTTAAATGAAATGCCATCATAAATCAAAACGTATAATTGCTTTAGTTTTTAGGGCTCGAACGATATCTTCGTTTAAAAGCGTGTTAAAATGTTAAAGAACGTGTTAAAAAGATGTTAAAGATCGTGATCCAGTCTCGAAATGCCATTCAGATAGAAAAATGTGCCAATTTCTTATATAAATTAGTAGCATTGTTAGACACATGCATTCACGTATCAGGCTGTTTTTAAAAATTAAAAACATTCCATATATAGACGCAGGTAATTTTAATGCAACGGGTAATGTTTTTGCACCCATTTAGTACTATAATATAGGAAATGAAATATGAGCACGGAACATATTTTATACCCTAAAAATATGTTCATTCAGGTAGAAATAATGCAGTATTTATACACTTTTTCTTTATTTTTATCACCCTCCCTCCATAATATAAAGTCAATGGCGTCAAAGTATAATATTAATGCAAAAAGTTTTTCCATCGAAAAGTGATTCGAACTCTAGTCCTCTTATTACGAGAAGACAGCTTTAATTGTATAAAACAATGCTTATTTTTCATATACGTGTTAATTCCCCCCTCTTTAAAAAGCGCATTAGTGATAGAATTCATGATTGTTATCTAGAGCAGTCCTCTTTGCTTTTTGATCGCGTACCTCTACAACATAAAATAATTATCCCATTTTATATTAATTTATATATATATAATTTTTAATAAACTGTACTTGAGAAACAAAAATTATTTAATACTTAAGATTCAGATAGATAATTGAAATTTTGGAAGCTATAATAACATGGATGATCGAGGACTGCTTTATAAAGTAATGGGAGATTTAACCAATTTTGTGGCTAGCCACCCTTTCTATTTATAAAACTGAGTGAAATCTTATGAAATGTAAATGGAATACAACTTCCCAATCCATCATTAATAAAAAGGTGATACATCTATGGAAGTATTCGAAAACGCTTACAACATGCTCGAGAGACAAAGAAGAATAAACCAGCTATTGCCAGATTCAGTGATCCAAATACAAAGTTTGAAAATAACGGCTGATTATCAATAAGCATAAGAAAAAATAAGTAGGCCCATGGTGTGTTACACTTAGGAGACAACTAATACAGAGAGTTATTATAAGTCAAAACTAATTTCTCTCAAAGATCGTATTGTAAAATTGATAGAATTATCATATATTAAATTTTATTGAACCGAAGTTCTCATTTGATAGGTCATAAAGTATAAATACCCGTTCAGGATTCAGAATCATACAGTCTGCCGAGTTTTGATTTTCAGTCGTCAATGGAATGCAACGTCAAGCATAAAATCAACTATGTTTGAAATTTGATTGTAAATGTTTTATAGATCGATCACACGAAATATTAACATTTAAACACCACCGTAGATTGAACAACGGTGAAAGTCGCTTAACACGAAATTGAAGGGATTGGAATATTTTTTCGTGTTTAAGTATATTGCAAAAAAAAAACCCCACTTTATATTAACAACATTAAGTTTATTAGAGTTTATTTTATTTATGTAGATATGTATCTATGCATATATTTAATTAAAATCAGTAAAACAAAAACATTCATAAGAACTTGAAGAAATTTAATACAAATTTTTTGAGAAACAAAACGTTTATTGAGTTTTTGAAAAATAATCTGATATTCTTCTTTGCATTGTTATTTTAGCATCGAATTATTCTATATCGTCCATTTTGTTATTCATTTCACCACTGGAATGTGCATCTAAATAATTGTGCATACCTTTCATGACCTTCCCCATTTCGGATGACTTGGGAAAAGGGAAGCATTATTCATTTCATTTTCGACGTCGAAATCTGCATCAATTAAATATTTTAAGCTTTGAACAAACATAAAAATGTCTGCCATAAATGGGGCTGTACACATATTATCATCGTCTACTGCGATGAATTCTTCCGAGAATACAATAGAACAGTCCTGGTGTTTTCCGTATTTTGTTCATTCCCAGAAGAAAAAAAAATCTTTTCGTGTTAAACGATTTTCATTTCGTGTTAAAAGAAAAAATACAGTAAAATACATAGTAAATTGTCGGGGCTGTTGTAGTATTTCGCTTATGACGTATTTCTCTGTACTTGTTTAGGAAATTTTAATATGACTTGAATTGTAGCAATTTTTGCAACGGATCTCTTCAGGCGGACAGCACTAAAAATAAATCCTAAATTATATTCGAATAATTGTTTCTAGGATGCAACACCAAAAGAACAAATATGACTGACTCATCATGTTTCTTTACAGAC
Source organism: Trichonephila clavata (assembly GCA_019973975.1). NCBI lineage: Eukaryota > Metazoa > Arthropoda > Arachnida > Araneae > Nephilidae > Trichonephila > Trichonephila clavata. The sequence continues at coordinate 22,973 of BMAO01008798.1, read as the reverse complement.
ATTAAACAGAGATCTAATATCACATGTGCTTCATCCTTGAAGCAGACATAATCGCAAGATCTAAACTAGGATGATGTGTTACTAGAATATTAGGTTCCTTAATTACTGGGATGTGTTTATGATCAGCAAGAGCTCACACTAAGTTTATGAAGCGTGTTAAACTTTCATAAAGTCTCATTATTTTTTTAAATTAGTATGTGAAGATCATTTTCTTTTATTTTTTCTACCTTTTTAATTTCGTTTTTATCGAAGTGGAAACTGAAAACAAGCTATTAAATACGTTTTAGTAGAAATTAAAGTTTACTAAACTTAATGTTAATGCCCTATTTGCCCAATACGCGATCGGTAACGATTTGGAATGAATTCAGTTGAGTCAGAAAACTACATTTTTGTTCTATTAGGATAATTTGTCCCCAACAAATGATAGCAACTTTTTTTTATGGTCTTCTAGTTAGAAAGCATTTTCTTTTATAAAATGTCTTATCACGTATGTGCACGTGTACGTATGTAATTTGCTGTTTTCTGTAAAACAGCAAAATTTGCAAGTTTTCAAATTTATGAAAGTGTTATTCAATTAGATGTGCAATCAAATTTTTAAAGGAATTAAATTTTTATTAATTGTTTAATTTTTTGAAGCTTGGTTTTTTTTTAAATAGACGCAACATATTTATACTAAATAGTTTTGTTTGTTAAAAGGATAAGTAATTTTATATTATTGTATTTTTAGAGTAATTTTGAATTTAGTTTATATCCCCATTTTTTAAGTATTTTTATGAAGCACTCTTTTTTTTTTTTTTCCCTATATTTGCCAGTTTTCTTACTTTTTTTTTTTTTTTAGTTAAGAATTTTATGACAGAGTTGATTGATTTTAAGATTTATAAGCATTTTTTATTTCGATTATTTGCTTTAAATTTCATTGAAAATCTCTAAAATTTTTTTAGGTGCATTAAATTTATGGATGTATTAAAGGTTTATTTTTGAGAATTTTTTTTATGTGTAATCTAATACATAAGGTTTTCAGGAATAAAACTATCTTATTAACATTTCCTTAAACAATAAAGAAATTTTTGGGGTTCGGATATATTGAGAAAAATTAAAATTCAGAAAAATGTTTGTGAATTTGCAAGCGATATATATGTTAAATAAAAGATTATTTGTGTATCTGCTGGCAAAAAAATTCGATTTGGGCTACGTTTTTTCAAGGTGAATAGCAACAAAGATATTAATCGTATTATGTAAACGAGCTGTTTTTTTTTTTTTTTGCTACATGAATCCAAATACTTCAGATATTTTTAGCAGACAAATTAACTGTCTCCAGTCTCTTCTATTGTAGCAGATTTCCAGCATGATGACAGGGCATAGTAGCTTTAAAAATGCATTGTTTTAAGTATTGAAAAAAAAGACCATTTGTGTGTGTGTGCTCCATATTGCGCTCTATTATTTCATTTTTATTGTTCGAAAATGGGAGATTAAATTTCAGAATAAAAGGGGGGGGGGAGATCTTTTCAGAATATAATAACCGTATCGTTAGACTGCAAGAAAAAAAATTGCATCTGAAAATTGTTAAGAAATCGCTCCTACTTCCAATAAGCGAAGGAAGTGCTCTATTTACTTTGTCATTAGATCCACTCGAGAGAGGGAATCAACTTCAACTTTATCTGTCAAGATCCGGGAACGATCCCAACCCTAAAATGCAAATTCATCTCCTTACGTATTTAAATCCGTTCCACCGAAATTAAATTCTGCCATTCTTTCGGTAAATAGCAGACGATCTCTTCTTCTCGGCTATTGTGTTGCCAAACAAGCGAAACAAATTGTTCTCTTCTCTTGGTAATTAGTTTAATGCACGTTTTCCAATCTCTTTTTGTGCATAATCTTTCAATAAAAAGAATCCTCATCTTTGTTCCATTTTCGGCATTCGTTTCAGCCACGATTTTGTGAGGGAAAAAAGAATCTTCACCGCTGCAAATTAACCCCGTTTTATCATTCTATTCCGAAACTAAAAATTAATTTTTGTCAGATCGTATAATTGATTTCTTGTCTTTTTATTATCGGATTGTTCAGTGTGATACAAAAGATGTATTAAAACGTTACATTTTTCCAGGGAAAAAAAATCCTTATTCTTCGTGCAATACTGGACTCATCTGTTCATTGAAAATAGGTGCAGAACCAACCTATTATCCTTTTCAACAAAATGGTATTATTTTCATTCCCAATTCAAAAGGATGTACTTATTAGAGATATTTATAGATATAAGAACAAATATTAATCAGTCAAAATCCTATGTATTTTATAGTTGGGACTACACTTAATTTTTGTAATTTAAATACAGTAGAACGTCGTTTATCCGAACGTGAATTATCCGGAGCGTCAAATATCCGGATCAAAGTCCGGATACGTTTTCGAATAGTACAATGCTCAACAGTTGTTTCACGTGAGACCAAAAGTGACGGGGAAACCCGACGTGAGGGATATTTGGGGAATTTCAGTTGTGATTTGATAAACATCTGCTTGGAATATTAGGTCTGTTTGTTTCCAAGTGAGGGTGTGTGTACATGCTCTTTTGTTGAGTTTTGTTGATGTAGAAACCTAGATGACATGCGATGCAGAAGACTGGATTTCAAATGCTAAATGATGAGATTTCGTGCAAGAAGAATACGACCCTGTTAACGATGAAACGGATGAAGACGAGGACAACAACAACGAAAGTAGCAAGGGTTCATCAAATGCTGACGCGTTTCTGCGTTAGAGACAGCTATGGACTGGTACGAACAACAATCAGAGTGCTGTCCTACTCAACTACTGCTGCTCAAGAGAATCAGAGACCATGCAGCGAAAAAATGAAGGTGTACAATGGTACAGCGAAAAATAAGTGATTATTTTTCAGAATAATGGTAAAATTGCGACATTTTGCACCTATTTTGCCTTTTCTTCAAGCACGTTTCCCGCATGTGATGATTTTCAATATTCGTGTAGTGTCCGGTTTCATATACTGCATGGATCGCATTCGGTTCGGTGTTCAGTTATCCGAACAATCGCGTATCCGAACGATGTCCGGTCCCAATTGATTCGGATAAACGACGTTCTACTGTATAATAATTTTTTTAAAGGGCTGCATATTGGCAAATAAGCATTTGCGGACACGACGAGTTCCCAAATGTGAGCCATTTCATGGTGGCACCATTTAGTGGCGACCTTTCCTACCAAATCTGGACGCTTAAATTAGTTTTAAATTTAAGCTTTCGTTGGATGCTAAATATTGCCGTGATTTTAATTTTGTCGAGAGTACCAGAACCAAATTGATACGCGAGGGATCTTTGACATGATCAAATAACATGGGTGCCTACCATTTTCGCATCCAAAAAATCTATCTCCTCCAGCCGGGATCGAACCCGCAACCTTAGGCTTACGAAGTGGGCACGCTACCTCCAAGCCACCGAGCCGACTTTTATTATTAGTAGTAGTATTAGGTGCGCTTAAATTTTATGCGCAAAAATGAAGGATTTTTGTTATTGCGTCCTTGAATGAGATATATTGCTTCCTTGATATTCAAATAAGAATTTAAAAAATAGTGATGTAAAAGTCAAACATGATCGTTAAAGAACTTTCTTTAAAAGTCTCCAAAGTAGAATAATCAATAAAACAAATATTTTAAGAATTCCAGTTTGTCGCCGAAAGCGACATGCCGTGAATAGCAATTAAAATGAAAAAACGAAACTTCGCAAAATTAATTTTCCGGTGCGGGAATACATTTAAAGCAGGGGTGGGCAGACTTTTCCAAGATACGGGCTACTTCTAATTTTTTCAAGGTGTCACGGTCCACACAGTGTTAGTGGCACACACAAGGGGGTCCACTGGTCTGGACCCTCCCTCATAGCCCTTGATTTTTTCCGATTCATTATCATTCCATGTATATAGTACGCAAAATGTAATTAAGTATTTGTTATTTGTAATTTTTTATTAATTAATGTTAATTATTTGTTTAGCAAACAAAAAGAAAATGTTTGGCTGTATATTGGGGTATGATACGAGAATAATAGACCTTCGATCTCATCCCCCTTGAAAAATTGTGTGCGCCACTGTACAATGCCACAGGTGTGGTGAGGTACGGAAAAGGTTATTATTATAACTTAATAATAAATACGAAATATGTACTTCTAACCTACAGAACTAAAATAAAAATAAAACACCTTTAAAACCGCGTTTAAAGCAAAACGTAAGATACAAACTTATTAATAACACACAAATATAATAATATCAAATGATGCATTTTTTTGAAACAATTGAAAATGCATTAAAAGAAAAAAAATTTCATCTAAAGTTAGTTTGTGTTTTTTTGTGAGCAGAAGTTTTGTCAAGTCAGTCAATCTTGATTGCTCCATATAAAATTACTAACTGCTAAAATCTTCAGGCGGTCATCACAAAATGTCTTAGCGGTCCACCGGTCGATGTAATGCCCACCCCGGATTTAAAGCATTATACTGAACGAATATTATCAATTTGATGTCGAAATAAATACAAAATTGATCGAGTTCTGTCATATCTGTAGTCCACTATAAGACAGAAATATGTATGAATAAGCACATTAAGGAAAACAAAAACCTAGATCAGTTCGTTTATACATGCAAGACTTGCACCCGTCCAAGGTTGATCGTAAAGCAGGAAGAAATATACGCGTGTGTCGGGGAATAAAAAAGGAAAATTATTCTGTAATGGCTGGAAAGAGCGCATCACACGCAAAATTAGATCAATGTTTTTATAACTAAACCCATTCTCCGCCAATGGTGTCAATTGAGGAAATATACCGCGACTTTTATGGAAGCATTCCGCGTCACTGTAATGGCGTCTGCGAATATAGATAACTGCCCATTTCTCAAAGAATGGGGCTTAATTTGTGAGGAAGTTGGGGAATTTTAATGATTTTATTTTATGCTTTGTGGTAGGGTTTTTCGGCAGACGAATATAGAGATGAATTTTTTTTTAAGGGACTTTTTTATGAATTGCATTGTGAAAATTCCTCTAACTAAACTTTTCATTAATGATTTGATAGATGGCAGTAATTTGTCACTGCGCAATTTAAAAGCATTTGTTATAAATACAAATGTGTAGAATGATCTAAATTAAAAAAATTAATAAACGTTATTTTTGTGTAAAAATGGGGGGGGGGGTAGGTTTTGGAGATGAATGTTTTTTTTTCCCCATTCCAAAATATATAATTTTACTGATTTTTAATATTTATCCGCAATGGACTGTAGTCACGTGTTCTGCTTGTAAAATGTGGTTACAATTTCAAATTGAGAGGGTTGTCCAAGTTCAAAGTTTCATCAAACAGTTTTTCAAAATTAAAAAAAAAGTGTGTACTTTCAAATTTAGTGCATCTTGTTCTCCTATGTGCGTTAAATATGTACTTTTCAAAAGATTGTTTCTACAAAAAGTAAAATCTGGCATCAGCGAAGCGAATGCACTGATTGGCTGGAAATGCGTGTTGCAGTGACCATGTGATTATGACGTCACTTGAATTTAGTCCATCGATGTAAAGTAGTTCTCAGTGTTTGCTATATTTATAAACTGCAGCGTTTCTGTCAGTGTTATGTTGAAGTTCTTAAAATGATTCCCAATGTGGGGAATAGTACATGAAAGCATAAAGATATTTTGGACGACATATTTGTTATTGATGAGACATAAAATAAGGCTTGGGAACTTGAGATGGCTGCACTGTGCCTTTTAACTGATTTTGATTTGCGACTAGAGTTAAAATCTTCTTTTTTTTTGCTTCTGAGAGTAGCCCAGTGGTAATTTTGTGTCACTTGGTAATGAGCTTCGTAACTGATGATGTTCCATTCTAGGCACGGGTTCGAGTCCCGATTACATTAAAATAAAGACCATAACTACTTTGCATTCCCAACAGCATAAATTAGGAAGTACCAGCAACTTTCGTGACATACTTTTCACTTGGAAATCTGATTCAGAGTTGAAATATCGATTTTAACAGCCTGCGTTTGGTTTCCATTGCAACATTAATTTGAATATTTTTTTTCTCTAATGGGGCTGCGGATTGGTATTTCTACTTCTGCAGACCTAGTACATTCCCCAGGAGCGGGTATCACTTTTTAGTGCGACACCGTATAAGCAATATAAATTGCCGCAAGTAATTTTGACGCCCAGTTTCATCACCAGAGAAAGGCACCTGAACTCTGCCGATGCGAAATTTGCGATTTAATTTGAATCTAACTTTTTATTGCATTGCATGATATTCATTGACGTCATGGAGTTTTAGTTCTTATAAGATTCGGCCAGTGGCGTATTGGAGAATCTTAGGGCCCCCATGCAAAGTCAGGTTTGGGGCCCCAAACCAGATCTTACAAATGGTACGTATTTGGCGTCAGTCAGGCTTTATGCCTCCTAGAATTTACGCCCTCCCGCGATGGGGGAGGGGTACATTACGCCACTAGATTCAACTATATTTCAGATAGTTACTCCAATATTTTGTAATAAAATAGCTGAATAAAAAAGTAATTTAAAAATATAAATCGTAACGATTGGGTTACAAAAAAAAAAAAATTTAACACGCAATGTAGTTTAAAATCATTCAATGATTTATTTAAATGTCTTACTTTTAAGTAAATAATAGCTCCAGTATTTCTATTTCATGCATAACTGATGATGATCTCGAATCAATAGCAAATTTCCATTCGAGTAAAAATATCTCCATATTTCATCCAATTACGATCAATTGTCAATACATTTCACTTGAATCATTTGCTCCACTTGCATTTTCTAGGAAGTTCCACTGCATAAAGCTACCAAAAAGATCGATGTTGTTTGATTTATAGCCTAACACTGATCCATGCTCGCAAGCAAAATTCATTTCCGTTTCAATTCTCGTGATGGGTAATAACGCCTCGTTTATTTCTGTTTAATTATGACTCATAATTCTATCAACCGGCAGAATTAAGGAAATACTGTGCACACACTGCGTGCTTTAATTAAACATTTGTTAGTCGACTACCGCGTAAAATCGCCGTGGGGCATTACGTCATAGCCTGGAGGCTGATGCCACATGACGCAAGCGTAATTTAATCTAATTTGCTTGCATTCGTTTTTTTGTTGAAAAAATCGTCTGTCGGTGGAATGAATTAGAAATTTAATCGAGCTAAAAATGCTGTATTTTAGATGGATATATTAAAATAATAACTATGTTAAAAATCTCGATTTTTTTGTTCTATATCTAGCTATAAATAGCTACTTAACAAGTTAACAACAGAAATAAACGTTTATTATAATAAAGTTCGGACTGCTTTTGAGCTGTGATTTTGCAAAAGCGTATAAATGAATATTTTTTTGATATTTAGTGTCACTTGAAGTGGAATTATGCATATAAAATTGAAAAAGAATATTATTCAATGAAGTTATTAAAAAACAATTTCTTGGCAAAAAATGGCAAATTTCCACAACATTCTCCTTTTCTGAAAAATGTATCAATAATATTTCTCCAAAATTTTGCTACGATTTTTGAACTATATAATTTAGAAGTGGATTTATTCATATTGTGAAGAATCAAAATACAGAATTTTTTTACAAAAAACACCGGCTATTATTTCTATATTGATTGTAACTCAAAAATTTTGTGAATTTCTCAAAAATTCTTGTTTAGCACCTGTGGGAAGAAGTCCTAGCTTTTTTTGGCAAAATGTTATTGTCGAAGCATTTTTATAAATGGAGAATGTTTCGAAAATGTCATTCTTTTTTCATTTTTTTTTCTCCAAAAAATAATATATTTATTTAAATAATTTTTTATTGTGTAATAATATTCTTAAAACAATTTCATATATGTGTATTATAACTCAACTGACACTAAATATAAAAGTATTCATTCATACCTTTTTAGTAAAATCACGGTTCCAAAGGTTGTCAGTCACCTTAAATGTTTTATTTTTATCATGTCTGCAGGTAGTAAAGTATTGTTATTTCATTGGTAATTAGTTTTTAGGATTTTATCGTATGGAAATATCGATCTGTCTCGAGAAAAAAATTAAAATTTAAAATTGTTTGCCTGTTAATTTTAATTCCATTTTTATGCCAAGAACATTTTATTTTACATAAGCATTGATTTATTATTGAATTTGGAAAAAAAAATTCCTAAAAGGAAAAGGTATTATTGTCTGCTAGCAATTGTACAAAATTGATAAATTCAATAAAATAAAAGATAAATCTCTTTAATATCGTTCCCTATTGAAACTTCATCTACGTTTGACGAGAACAATTGTTCTGACTAGACTTTTTCATTTTTTAAAAACAATTTTTTAAAACATTTCCATCGCAGTTATTCCAAATTAAATTGTGCACCTGCGAATCGAAATCATTTATTTTGCTTCTACTTTTTGATGCGTCTGCCTTCATGACATTTGAATCGGAATAAAATTTTGAAACGTTCAAGTTGGCAAATGTTTCCGTATGTGTACGGCGTGATTTGGATTTCTTCTATACGCAAAAAGACTTCTTTTGACCTTGAATCGTGCCAAACATTAAACTTTTGTTTAGTGGCACATGCTGTTGTACGCGTGCAACGAAAGAGTAACCATTTCGAAACAAAAGAATCGCGTTGAACGCTGAGTATTTCTCACTTTTAAAATCGCATTTCGTTGGAACAAATAGTGGATTTTCCCTCACGATTGTTTTGTACTTCGCGTTCCAAGAAGTATTGAAGTGGAGAGATTTACGCCGTCGTATTTACGGTGCACTCGTAAAAGGGTGTTTTGGTGAAATATTTCGTTTTGCTCTTTGACGTATCGGTTGATGGATGTTTTCAAAACATGGAAGAAGCATGTTTTCAAACATGCGAAACATAAGTAGATTTTAATAGGCGAATGGAGTCATGTATCGTTTATCCCCTTAATTTTTCAATAAACTGAATTGTCACTTAATATAATCACAACAAAGCTTGTTTAATTTTAAAAAATTAAAAAAAGTAACCATTGTAGCTTGGTGGTCCTGGTCACGAAATCTTGACCTTCAATGTCGAGTCACGGGTTTGAAACTTAGTGCCCCTGAAGACCGACCGTGTAGAGCTGTGAGTGGTCTTCAAACTTTTTCAACTCACGGAACCCTTAGAACTGGAAGGTGCTTTTGTGGAACCCTTAGAACATAAAAGTATTTTCGTGGAACCCCATTCCTTACACATATTTCGAAGAATATATCTAAAAATATTTAAAGTAGATAAAAAGGTTATAGGCACGTTATGTAAAAGCAATTAAAAAAGTATTGCATTTATTGTTAAAAAATTCTAATCTAATTTTTAATATAGTTTACTCGTTCATAATATTAATTTGTGATTCAAGTGTCCCCTACCTATGCATTATATTTAGTAACTGGGATATAGGCTAGTATTTTTTACACAAACTGTCGAAGTTAAGGTATATTGAGATTAAATGCAATCGCGTTACATATTCTGAGTTTAATTTGTTTTTGTAGCCACTTACGTTGAGAAATTTTTTTCACTCAAACACAATGTTTTGAAGGGCATTAAAATCTTTATAGCTGTGTGATAAATTCCGTGTATTTTGCATGAATTTTCAACCTAAAATTTAGATGCTGTTCGTTCTTAAATGAAAATTTAAGCATCAACTTTGCTGATATGTTGCTCCCTTTCCCTTATTATAGATGTCATTTTCCACAAATGTAAAAAGGTGCTTTTTCCATTAGAAAACTATTTAGTTCTGCAAGACATCGTTCTAACTAACGAGTATAAAATTATCTCGTGGAACCCGAGGTAGTAAACAAAAGAATACCCACAATCCAGTAGGAAGTATATATAAAGATATTATCTATAAATAAAATTTCAGTTTTAACGAATAGTATGAGCTTTAGATACTTGTCACTGCACAAACTACATAGAGAACATGAATCCATTTTGCGTACATATTTATAAGTTTCTTTTCTATTTTTTTTATTGTAACTCGGGGAACCTCTGGGTATGCCTTGTGGTACCCCAGGGTTCCGTGGAACACAGCTCGATGACCACTGGTCTAGAGGGTTGATGCACGTTAAATCTCTTAAAGTTTAAAGTTCACTCGATGACAAGGTGTGGAAACTTGAAGAGGGGTGCCACACAGCTCAAGTATCGTCCTCGTCACTTGACCGTGGGTCAAAATTACGAGATCCATCACCAATAGTTCTTGTGAAGTGACGAGGACAGCATCTGAACCTATACCTCATTCTTCAAATTTCCACTCTGCGTCAATGAGCCACTAAAGATTTAACGTGCACTAATCCTTTTTTACACTTGTAGGTGGAAGCCAAGACATCTATTTGTCTATTTCTTTGCCTCTCGTTGTTGTCTTATGCGAATGGATGTTTACGGGGGGAAAAACACTGGTCGATTTTTAGAATTGATATGATTATCATTATACTAATTAAAAATATTTTGAAGGTTTAACTTAAGTTTGTATATGAATGTTTCCCCCTGAACGGAAAAAATGTATGCAGTGCAAATTTTTCTTTATTATTCGTCACTTACATTTAAGCATTTGATAATCTGGTTTAAAAATTATAGTTTAAAAAAACTAAAAAAATCACGCACTTTTATAGTTAACCGAACTAGAAAGAAAAAAATAATCCTTTTTATAAGAATTAAATGTCATTAATAAATTAATGTCATTGTGGTAAAAGCTTGGGGGTGCTTTGTACTACATTTTTACACTAACCCTGTGCATTTCGGAAAGAACTAGTAAGAAATTATAACAATTGATATCGAGCACCCAACGCTTTTAACCACAATGACATTAATTTTCTCGTTAATTATTTTATTCATATTTTAAGGATTATTTTTTTACTTTTTAACTCAATTCACTATAAAAGCGTGTTTTTTAGTTTTTTTTAAATCTATAATTTATTTTTTCATTTTTTAGTTCAATTTACATTAAAATCGCGTTTTTTTTTTCTTTTTAGCTTTTCAAACTATTATTTATTCATTGATGAGTTTATCTTAAATGGCGCCATTTTTTTTAGAATCTGGTATACCCATTGGGCGTTTTCGCTTTAGCGTTGTAACTTAGTAATCTTTTGTCGCCAAATCTGGAAATGGGAAATCATTAATCCTGATGATCCTGATCAGGACAATGGAACAAAATTTTTAATTATTGTACTGTCATCGGTCCTTGCCAAGTGTGCAAAATTTCGAATTAAGCTGACCTTTTAAAGTGGGTAAAAATCGAGTTCAAAGATTCCGTTGAATACAGATGAAGCTTATGAAAGCGTGTTAAAAAGGTTTTGTGGTACGATATTCCATCAAAATATCTTATAAGTACTAGGGGTACGTTAGATACAATTTGTACTATAAATTTTCACTTATTTTTTTTAATGAAATATGTTTAATGTTTGGAGAATTCAGTGGCAGTTCAGGTTTCTTTTCACTTGAAAATAATTCGTCATTGCTCACCTTAAGATTATATCTACAAAACGTTTTATCTGTCTGGTTTATTTTCATCTTGCTTGTCATTGGAATGTTTACATTCTCTTATCAACTGCTCTGCAAATACTGTTAGTATAGCTGCTTGCAAAATGCCATACGGGAATTGTTTTGGTTCTAAAATTATATTGAATGAAGTAAGGTTTTTAACGAAGAATTTATTCCGAGTAATTAATGATGTGATTTTTAATCTCTCTACTACAATATCTATAAATCACCTAAATTTTAACTGGTATATTAAATTAGACCTATATTTATTTGGATTTTTTGTGTGTGTGGATTCTTCCATAAATATTTTGAACCAATCAATGGCGCACACAAGGGGAGGGGGGTCCTAAAGGCCGGACTCCCCCAAAAGCCCTTGAGTTTTTTTTCGATTGATGATAATTCTATATAACATAACATTTAATTAAATACTTGTAATTATCAATTTATTTTATTGATTAATGCTTATTATTAATTCAATAATTTATTTTTTTACTGTTTGTTAACAAAATTGACAAAATCAGAAGAATCAATTGGTGTTGTCTTGAGGTATGATATGAGTTGGAACGATGAGAATTTGGACCATGGACCCCCCCCCCCCCCTCTGACAAAATTTTGTGTGCGCTACTGGAACCAATAGATTTGTATCATTTTTGATGAATTGTTAAAAGAAATAAATTATAAAATGATTTAGCTACATTACATTAAAATTTAGCAAATCAACTGTAACAAAGTTATGAAACTATTACGTTACAGTTTAACTCAACTAACTTTTCCGTTCGTGGAATGTGGTTAGTCGATGTTTTGATGTCTGGTTAATTAAAATGCATTTACATAACGTGCATGAAGAAATATTTATAAAAACCACTTTCCACTTGACCTGAAATTTGCAGAGTGGACAAACCAGTCATTGCTATTCACAACACAGCAAACCTCCAAGTTATGAAGTTTCAAATTGTGAAATTTTTTCTATTCAAAATAATAATTAATATAATTACTGGAAGAGACTTTTTTAAAAATTCAATTTTTACACATGTAGTTTATCTTATTCCTGGGTCGTGCGATTGAAATGTTTATTCCATTGTAGGTCAAAGGGGAAAAAAGTCAATACAAACTCTTCTATATGTAAAGTTTAATTTGAAAATGAGCTTTCAAGTAAATATTTTATTGCACTCTCTGTAACCTAATTGGTTAAATTGTTGTTTATTAATGAGAAAAGTGGGAGTACAATAAAAATAATTCTGCTTGTTACAGGACATGTTAAACCGAACTTGTCTTATAGGTCGTAGTTTATTGTGAAATGGAAATTTGACTCGAGCTTTTGTTTGACCAAAATATAAAGTTTCCTGTCGTTTGGTAGTATCTCATTGTGCATTTCCAATGCTACGCAAATAAAGGCACACTGTTTTCTAATAAGTATTTTGTAAAATAAATATTTCGTTAAATCTAGAGATATCTACCTATTTTTTAGAACTTATTGAAAGATAGAGCAGGTTTTCTTATACTAGAATAATTTTCGTGTAGTGTAAAAACTAAATTTTACAATTAAATTTTCTAAAAATTTAAATGTGCTTTTCATCAAACTTTACTAGACCATTTATAATATTTCAAAATTAAATTTTAAGATACTTTTGAAAATTATTTTCAATGCCGACAGATATCTATAGTTTTTAATAGTTTTTTTTTATTATAAAGCTCTATAATTTGAAATTGTATTTTTATGACTTATTGCAGGATTAAGTTTCCATCACGACTCAGTCATTCCCGCTTCCAAAATGTAATGATAGTCATTACAGTTGACATAGCTGAGTGTAAAAGTGTCCAGTATAAACATGGAGCCCATTTTAAGGCAGAAAATTGTTCCAATTTCTATGTTAATTCAAGTTTTGGTGCCATTATAAACAAGTATGTTGAGGAGCCGATTCATGTTAAATCCGTCGAGTTAGTACTTTGGCGTGGTGGGGAAGTTTGGAGAGTGGTAATGTTATCATCTTCACATTGGCGTAATATAAAATTAAGAAGTTCGTCAGCAACAGCATTCGGTAATAAAACAAATAATCGCGACGTTGTAACACATCTGTTAAATATGCAGTATTTTTTAAATTTTAGATGGGCTTTGGTTTTTGTTTGAAATATTTAGCTTAATAGTACAGGAGACGTAAAGCACGTTTTATATCTGTATGTATAGATTGATTAGTATTCAAACGAACAAAATCAAAAGAATCTTTTCTCTGAAAGATAGCTAAGTCATAATACAAAATGAATGCTTCTTTAAAGGGAAATATGATCCGATTTTTGGTCCTATTCTTCAACATTACGCATGTGGCCGTGATAGCCAAGTGGTCTAGGCATAGAATCATGGCTAGCGTGTCATGAGTTCGATCCCAGTACCACTGAAAACCCGCCGTGTAGGGGAGCGATGCACGTTAAATCTGCCGAGAGCTCAAACGTCTTCCCGTTGGTGTGATGTGGTAGTTAGGAGAGGGGGTGTCAGCTCAGGTATCGTCCGCGTCACTTGACCATGGTTCAAAATTACGCGGACAGTCGCCAATAGCCCTCGTGTTGCTAAACAGTACGACGTTAATATTCACTCACTCATCATTACGCATAGATAGCCTTGACTTAAACGATAATGTCCAAAAATATAATCAATATTTTTTACAACACGTACCCAAAAGCACAATTAAGAACACTTGTCCTCTTATAGAATGTTGCAATTACATCTAAGAAATTCGCCTAGTGCAAATTGGTTTTTCCAGTATACTAAGAAAAAGAGAAGAGCGCGCATCGTATTTTGTTAAATAAATATTGATTTCTCCTACCCTCCTGTGGATTAATACAACGTTTAGGGATTGCACTTTTGTTCGCAAGAGGCGAACACTTTCCTTCGGAGCATTTCACAATTTTAAAATAACTGCTTTACGCGTACTTCGGCAATCTCTATTTTCATTTTTTCCCTCTTGTTGCCACATTTTCTCTTCCTTGATTCCTTTTTCTTAATAATTTCAAGATCCCCTGAGGATTAAATCAGGAGCCTGTGTATAATTTAAATAGAAAATGAAGTTCATATCTCGTCAATAATTATTCGCATCCATATTGCTTTATTTTTATAATTGTACAATACAGGAAATGATACACAATCGCGGATGCTTTACACCGGACGAAAAATAACGATGATAATTTTGCAACACATATCCTGGTTCGAAATCATTTCAACATAAGTTCCAGCGATTGAACACTTTTTTTGACTGGGCAGTTGCGAAAAAAGATACGTGTCATCCCCAAAATTGTATCCAAGCGCCGTGCCTTTACACCAATAGTGTGGCTGCAGTAGCCAAGTGGTCAAGGTATCGGACTCGTGGCTGGCGCGTGTCATGAGTTTGAGCCCAGTACCACTGAAGACCCGCCGTGTAGGGGAGCGATGCACTTTAAATCTGTCGAGATCTCAAACGTCCTCCCGTTGGTGTGGTAGTTAGGAGAGGGGTGCCAGCTCAGGTGTCGTCCTCGTAAGGTCCGTCGTCGCCAAAAGCCCTCGTGTAGCTGAACAGTGCGACGTTAATATTCTCTACTCTCACTCCACACCAGTGGCTTTCAAACTGTGTTCCATGGAACTCTGGGGTTCCACGAGTCACAATAATAAAATTTAAAATAAAGTTATAAATGTGTAAAGCAAAATGGATTCACGTTCTTCATGATGTTTGTATATCTACAAGAATTTAAACCTCATCCCTTTCATAAAGAACTGAAAATTTTATTTATGCATAGTAGCTTTATTTTAAAATACTTTTTAAACTTATATTTTAATATAATAAAAGAATATTAAAGTGCTCACACTATCTTTATATGTATATTACTTACTAGATTGTGAATATTTTTTGTTTGGTATCTCGGGTTCCACGAGATAATTTTATACTCGTGAATGCAATGTCTTGCAAAGCTAAACAGTTTTCTAATGGAAAATACACCTTTTTGTTTTAGGGGGGAAAATACTTACAGTAAAGGAGAGGAAACTACTTATTGATATATCAGCAGATTCAACGTTAAAATCTAAATTTAAGCAAGAACAGTTCCTAAATTTTATGTTGCAAATTCATGCAAAATACACAAGATTTCTCACACAGCGATAAACATTTTAAAGCCATTCAGAACAATGTGAGGAAAAGTGAAAAATATCTCTCAGCATGAGTGGCTACAAAAGCAAAATATAGAAACAAATAAAACTCAGAATATGTAATGCGATTGCAATAAACCTGTGTCAATAGACCTAGACTTCGACAGTTTGTGTGAAGAAATGCAAACTCATATCCCAGTTACTAAACACAATGAATGGGTAGGTGACACTTGGATTATAGATCAAGAAAAAAAATGAGTATACTATATTAAAAAGATTAAAAATTTTTAATAACAAATGCAATACTTTTTTTTTCAATTGCCTTTACACGGATCTACTGTTGATCCGCTTTAAACAAAAGATATATTCTAATAAAGTGCATGTGGAGAGAGAGAGAGAGAGAGAGAATAGGGTTCTATGAAAACATTTTCTCGTTTCTAGGGGTTCCACGAAAACATTTCTAGTTCAGGGTTCCGTATGTCGAAAAAATTTGAAGACAACTGCTCTACACGATCGAACATTCCATCTAACACCATTTATTTTTCAATCGCCATCTCTTCAAACCGAATAAAACTTTTCTTCCCCATTCCTTCAACATAGTTTGTTCCTGATTCAATATAGTAAAACACCTTTGGAGCAGTCCATCTGTTCGAATGGAATGCGGTAGGTAATGCTCCTTTCTCTGCTGATTGAAGCGAAATTGAATGTGTGTGACGTCACAACGTGTCGATCGCGATCTCTACACACACTCGCAACCTGCTGAGCTACAGCACGTGTGGATAGGCTGAATGTGGGTTACCGGATCAGCGGGAATCTAATGTTTGGCATTGTTTTAGGGAGACGGTCGCCAAATGAAAGGCTAATTGAATTGGCTCGTGGGCGAGCGACCGTGTCTGGTGCGCACTTACAATTAAGTCAATTCGCTGTTTTTTTTATGTTACTTTTGCTCGTTGGGGCACTTAAATACAATAATTTTTCTGGTGAATTTCTTTATACTGAACGTTTTCATTATTTTATTGAATAGAAGTTGATCTATTTATTGTACATATGTTTATGTGTAGTCAGAGGCGTAACGGACAATATTAGGGAACCCCTTGAAAAATCTGGCTTTGGCCCCAAGCCGGATCCTTCAATGGATTTACTTTGCCCCCCCCCTCCAGAATCCTGGGTTCCTTCGCAATGTGAGTGTTTATTCTTTCACTGTATTTAACGTAAAAAAATTTGTTTTTTCCCCTAAAAAGTATTGTCATTAATTATAATTAAATGTCTCCAAATTCCCCTGTCATTTGTGCATAAAGATATGTTTAAGTGGTTGTTTTTCAGACATTATTTTTAGTTATGGTTGCGTAAAATTTTCGGAATTGCCACTTAACTACTGTGCCAGTCGTTGAAGTTTTATTTAGTTTTGCAATAATTGCCAGGGTCCAAGATCAAATTCAGCTTTGTAATTTTCAGTGTCTGAAAGAAAATTCCTAAATAATAACTTAGTGTTCCACTGATTTTTAAAAAAAAATTTGTATATTAAATTAAATATGCGAATGTGAAAGAAGAAAATGCTCTCCTTAAAAAATAAACTTAACTCCAATATATGCTCCTTTAAAAAAAAAAAATATTGCAGTGTCTTTCTTTATGATAAATTTAATTTCCAGAAAAAAATGGTCTATGCAATAATTTCCTAACAGAAGGATTTTTCTTAATGTGAATTTCGTGCAAAGGTAATTTCAGCGTTTTGAAATTTTGTTCTGTCATGTAAAACTCCTAATTTTTATTAATCATTGAGAGGTATCTATGCGACATTTTAATTCTTTAGATTTGGAACGTACATGCATCATTAGACATGGTTGCGAAGTCGTATTCAACGTTGTTTCTGTTGAGTCACTGTTTTGAGTCCTCCAATGTGTAGAGGGATGGATGAATGCAAAGTTAAAGGAGTTGTGGCTCAAAGTCCTCACGTTAGCGTGATGTAAAAGTTGGGAGAGTGGGAAACCACGCACACACAAGTTTTGTGCTTTAGAACACGATGTTATTTAACATTCAAGAATTACCAGAGAATTGCCTTCATAAAAGTCAAGAATTTATCTTTTATGATTGTTTGTATGAGCGCAGAGACATCACGCGTAATACTTTGATTTTTTGAGAATAACATAATTATTCGTAAGAGGGGGAAGGAAATGCGTACGTATGATTGGCTGAAGCAGCAATATTACCAGGAGCTTTTAAGCCTTTTCTCTCATAAAAAAAACAACTTGTAAATTCAGTTACTATTCTGCAATTTTATTTATTTTGTAAATGAATCGTCATTTAATTACAAAACAAAAAAATACTTAGAAATGTTTAAATTTTAAAGTAGTTCTGCCAAGATTAGTTCGTTTTTTCACCGAAAAGAGTTTCTTTATTATTCAATTCTATTTGTATATCTAATTCAAGTGCTTCAATTTGGCAGAAGGATTGAATTCAACCCCAGAAGAAAATTTTAAAAATATTAGGTTACGATTTCCCAGAAATTGGGAACCATTCAATATCTTATATTTGACACAATCTTGAGATACAATACCGTTAAATAAACTGAAAAATAAATGTGGTGCGCAAAAATTACACATGCTGTGCTTCATTTCTCTTATTAATATTGTTCTGGTAGCTTTTCCCATGTATCGCTAGCCGTATTCCTTATAAGAAATTTACAATTATTTAAGAATTATGTGTGCAAAATAAAATATATAAATACAATTCAAAAGTAGAATAAAGTCAAATTAACTTCATGATATCTTTTAAAAAACATCTCCATTCAAAGTAAATTAGTCATTAAACTTGATTAAACCATTACGTTTTTTCCCCGTAATGTTTTCTGCAGTTGCCAAAGGCGAGCGATAACATTGCGAATGTGGCAACCCTGCTACTAGGAAGAAGTCATCTCAATGAGTGAATGTTGGGAGAACAGCATCATTTTGTGCCCAGAGGAAAGAGTATCCATCTCGTTATTTGTGCGCGTTTGGATGATCGTGCGTGAATATTAATTAGCCGTGCCGATTCGTGAACGTGTCCGTGAGCCAGTCGATCTCGCCGTTTGCGTTGTCATCCCTCGCATGCTGACTGTCATGCGGAAAATCAACGGCGTCCACTGATTGTAAACAAGCGACGCATTTGCCGGATTTTTGCAAAAAAGTCGGGTCGATACTATCGCCATGGCGATTCCAGAAGAAGGAACGGCTGTGTGCAATGGAACGGCGCATCCATCGTAAGTCATCACCTTGCTTTTTGGTTTGCATTGTTTAGTTGTGTTTTATGAGAAATGCACGTTGTAAACAGCGAAAGTAGCTGTTTGTTTCGCTTTTTGAAGAGTTGGTGTGGTTGTAGGAGTACCGTACGCTACAAATAACTTAAAATGCATTTTATTAGAATTATAATGCCTGTTTGAATTTTTTTAAAATGTCGCTGGTACTTTTAAGTTTCTATAATGAAATGAATAGTTAACAATTGTTATTAAAACGAATAATCTTGTTTACCAGAAATATCAGTTAAATCAATTAATGTAAAATACACGAAACCTGTAATGCACATATTCAATGAATACTTTTATGTTTTGAAGTAATTTATTCGAGGTATTTTCCCAGGCTTTTGAAAAAGTATTATATTTCGAGAATTATACTTTTTAAGTTCATTATAGGTGAATAATTTCTTTTATATAGACAGTATTTCGATTTATGTAGGTATCTAATTTTTTTTTATGCCTATCTCTTTTGTTATTTTTAAAGATCTGATTTTTATACCCAAGTATAGCGCACACCCGTTAATTTCGATCTTACTTTTTGTGTTTAAAAGTACGCATGATACGCCGGATTTTATGGTACTAATTTTCTTTATTTGTTGCTGTATGTATTTATTAATATTTTTTTAAAACATCAAATCTGCTATTAAATGTCTAACCAATTACCACTGCAATAAAAGTAGTTTCTTTAAAAATATATAAAAATGCTTTGCACTTACATCAAGTAAACTGATGGACGTCACGTAGAACTATTAGTTTTGTTTCAAAATTTTAATTCTAAGTTATTATGTACTATCCATACACATTGGATAGGGAAAAAAAAGCACACCTGTACTTAAGTAACGGAAACTTAATACGGAAACAATATTGTGTTCCAAGAGAACGAGAGACAAAACAACTTGTATCCATTTATGTTGATTAGTGTCAAGGTTTATCTCATTAAGGGTTATTTTGTTTCTGAGAGTAAATAATATCCCTTGTTACATTTGATGTCACGTGTGTATTTGTTCACGTCAAAACATTACATTTTAATGGATAGGTTTGTGAATTTAGGAACGGGATTTTTGTGTGACTACCGCAGAAGATATAAACAATTTTTCAAAACATTCGAATGGGTAATAGGGAAAAAATTCTTTCCAGGTTTGATCTGGTTGTAAAAAATAAAACATAAAAAGAAATCTTATTTAAAAATGGTCATGAATGAATGAATTCGATACATCTCTGCGTGGTTAAAATAATTTAATTGTAAATTGTTTTTGTGTGCAGTGAATGTAATGTCTCCAGTGTATTTTATATCACAACATTATTTGATAATTATTTATGCATGTTCTCTAAATGCTGGGGGGAAAATCCTGCAAAAAACTACTTATCAAGATCAGGAACATTATTAAAAAAATTAATTAAAAATAAGTACATTTATTTCGATTGGTTCAAAATATTTTAGATAAAGTCCCCTGGGAATAAAAATATGGAAGTATTTAATAATCCGCTGTAACGAATGTTCTTAAGAATTTTTTCCGATCATCGTGAAAATAGTATTCTATATCATAATTGTTCCTCATCAATTTTGACGCATGTCTGTGTTTGTTGTTATATTTTTTTTAAGTTGCTACGTCTACAATAAAAAACAAATAATCCATAATCGTTTGGCGAAATAGTACATGAACTACTCAACAAGTATAAAATGTAATTAAATAAATCCATAATCGCTTGGCCAAGTAGTTCATGTACTACTCAACAAGATAAAATGTTTTTAATGTTTTGATTTTGTGCTGTTCGATTAATAAAAGAATTTATTGAATAAATGACTGCTTAGTTTGTTTCTTGGTGCCGTAAGATTAATTTAAATACGTAAAATAAGTATCGAATATCAGTGGTAACAATGTTTTTAGCTGTGTTGTGATATTTTTTCAATATATAGGTATCGAATATCAGCCGTAACAATGCTTTGTAACTCCAACGCAGAATGAAAGTTAAAACCAAATTACATCAATTTGAATAGTTACACGGGAAAATGTGTTTAAAAACAGATTTTGAGTGTGATGAATCATTTTCTAAAAGTACTTAGCTATTTAATGGTTTTTGAATGTTATTACGTTTTTAAGGAAAATTGTTTTCCTCTTATAATAGTTTATAATTTTTTTTATTTTTACGGAAGTTTAAGAAAAAATTACTCTTCATTTTATTTAAAAACTTTTTATTTAGAAAATCGAATGCTTTTTGTTTTTGTGTTAATTGAAAAAATATGGTGGAAAAGAACTTCCACGTCAGAAATGTTTAACACTTGAAGTGTTGGTTCTGTGTCATCAAAAGGAAAGGATATTTGTGCTTTCAACTTGAGATGTTTGTGAATAAAAGTACATAATTTTTTCAAAAGTAAATACTATTGCAGGTAAGGAAAATTTTACCTTTTATGAATGATGCATGAATGTAAACTTCAGAATTAGTTTTAACTGAATTCGATTCTTAGTGTGTGTGAGAGAGTGTGTGAGAGAAAGAGGAAAATATGGCAATTTAAAACCCAGCAAGACGTATGAATTTAGTCAGTCGAATGGTTCGAAGTATAAGTTTAAAAAAGTCGGATCTCAAACATTAAAAAGATGAATTAATTTATAAAATTAGTCATGTCGCGCTTCAAGTGTGTGTACTTGTGGCATTTATGAATGGCCGTGTGCGTAAAAGCGAATTCTGTATTTCAAATTTCGCATGTCACTCCTCCCGCTCGTTTGTCTTCACTTTTACCTGCTCTCCGGCAGAATTCCAAAAGTTGAATGTTCGCAGCGGGCGTTTTGTTTCAAAGCAGAGACAGGGATCGAGTACAAAAGAACGAACACTCCTCATCGCGAAATGTGGAACGTTTCATTTTTACGGCCGCTCGAAATGTTATGGATTACTTGGAATGGTGATCTCACGCCATCAAAATGGAATTTCTCGTTAAATTTGGTATTTTGTGAGTCAGTACCGTGTTTATGACGTCTTAGTACCGTAATATGACATTTCTGCTGTAAATATTAACATTTAACGTGCTGTGGTTTTGAGTTTTGTTCTACTAAAAACTGCAGCGATTCTGTTGGAATTGGCATTTTTTATATTATTCGAGTGTTCGGACCGATAAAAATTTGCAATGTTATATTTTATTGTTATCTGTTTTTCTGAGTATGATATAGAGACAGCTGATTGTTGCGAATTTTTTATTATATTCTTGTTCCTGAATTTTTTTGTCGGAATAAAATTTATAATTAAATTATCACTCGCTTTAAAAAGTATTACCACAACATTAAAAATGTTTTTGCTGTTGATCTTTCTGTAATATCTTTGGGAAACCGTCTTTTTTAAAATTAGATATATATATATATATATATATATAATATATATATATAATATATATATATAAATTAAAAGCGTCAATGTTTCATTTCTTTTATGATCAATTCTTATTTTTGAGAAATGCCTCCACAGAATTGTCATCAAATAACAGATTGTATACATTTTGTGTGAATATTATGCTATGTATTTTTTAAATTCCAAAAATTCGACAGTTAAAGATTGATAACGGTCGCAGTTTCAATCTTTAATTTTCGTTCTTGAACTTTCACGTTCTTGATCTTTAAAAACGTGGTTGTAAAATCGGAATGACCATGGTCGAGGGGTCAAACCCTATTGCCATTGCAGACCCGCTTTCTAGAGGGGCTGATGCACGATAAATCTATTATGGCCTGAAGTATTGCAAAAGTATGGAAAAACAATGCCTTTCTTTGAAAAAATGTATGAATTTACATATTGTGCAGATTATGGAATTGCATTTAGTTTGCATTTATTTATTGATAAAATCGCTTTTTCCTCTCACACAGTATACATCTCGAATATTCTAAATCCTGTGAAATCCCCTCCCTAATG
The DNA here is from genome assembly GCA_019973975.1 of Trichonephila clavata. Taxonomy (NCBI): domain Eukaryota; kingdom Metazoa; phylum Arthropoda; class Arachnida; order Araneae; family Nephilidae; genus Trichonephila; species Trichonephila clavata. The sequence continues at coordinate 248 of BMAO01008798.1, read as the reverse complement.
TTTTAGTAGTGCTTGTTGTTGTTAAGTATGATGCTGAAATTATGAATCGAACTCTTGTTTTTTCATTAAATAATTGCATTTAAGTTTTTCTCCCAAAGTTGCTATGAGATGAGCGATTTTAATTACTTCCTGGCATTTTTTTTTACTTAATGAATTAAAAGGACGAGACTAGAACAAAAAAAGAAAAACGGATGAATGAAGCTATTTATATCGAGAATAATCCGGAACATTCGAGACATTACGTGATT
>BMAO01008797.1:0-16175 GCA_019973975.1 Trichonephila clavata | reverse complement strand
GTACGTAAGAGTCCGGAAGGTTTTTGGTTGGAGGGTTTGTAGCGATTGCATTCTGCGCAATTCTTTACATAATCAGTGATGTAAGAACGCATACCTGTCCAATAATACCGTTTGGAGATTCTATCAAACGTTCCATCGGCTCCATAATGACCTGCGTTGGGGCATCATGGTGAATTTTTAAAATCTCTTGTCTTTCGTGAATTGGCACAACTAACTGGGCCTCTTCACTTTCAGAAGTGGGTGAGTAACGGAATAAAATTCCTTGATTCATGAGGTATCCTCTTTCTGACCAGTTGGCAAAATTAACACCTTTTTCATTGTTTTCAAAACATTCAATTATTTTCCTCAGCTCATCATCCTTCAATTGTTCTTGGCGAACTTCTTTAGGTGAGCGTGTGGGAAAATCGACGAAAACAGCAAGAATGTCACAGTCTGCTTTCTCTTGTTCTGACGTGGGTCTAGACAATAAGTCCGCAATAAAGTTCGATCTTCCAGGAATATAGTCGATAGTTAGATTATAAGATTGGATCTGTAGTGCCCATCTTGCAAGTCTTCCGGTGGGAGATTTCAAAGATAATAACCATTTTAAAGGCTGGTGGTCAGAGGAAAGTCTAATAGGTTGTCCTTCAACGTAACCTCTAAATTTCTCAAGTGCCCACACAACTGCAAGAGCTTCTCTTTCTGTGGTAGAATAATTTCGCTCCGAGGACGAAAGTAGTCGGCTTGCGTATTCTATTGGGTGTTCCTCATCCTTTTCTCCTTGGAGTAAAACTGCTCCGAGGGCAACGCTACTGGCATCTGTTCGGATGACATACGGCTTGGTACCGTCAGCTGGCTTAAGGACAGGAGGAGACGCTAGTTTTGATTTTAGCTCTCTGAAAGCTTCTTCTTGATCAGAGCCCCACTTCCACATTGCATTTTTCTTCGTTAAGTCTGTTAGCGGTTTTGCAATTGAGAAAAGTTTGAAATGTATCGCCGATACCAGGAACAGGTTTGTACAAAGCTTTGCACTTGTTTAACAGAGGTTGGGGACGTCATGTCTGCGATAGCAGCTGTCTTTTGAGGATCAACTGAGATGCCCTCCTTAGTGATGTAATGTCCTAAGTATTTCACCCTTTTACAACAGAAGTTGCACTTCTCTCTATTTGCATTTAATTTAAATAATGAAAGACGTTTAAAAACTTGCTCTAGATCAGAAAGATGTTTCTGGAAGGTTGGAGACAATATTATGATGTCATCTAGATATGACAATGCTAGCACGTTGTTTAATCCTGAACGGAACTTGTCTATCAACCTTTGGAAGGTTGCAGGTGCATTTCGTAATCCAAAAGGCATACGAGTGAACTTGTAAATACCAAAAGGGCACGTAAAAGCTGTTTCGTCTTGATCCTCTGCCACCACTTTTACTTGGTGGTATCCTGAACGCAAGTCAATAGTCGACATATAAGGTGTTGGCTTAGCTTCGTTAAGCAAGTCATCCATCCGAGGCAAAGGATAACTATCTGGGACGGTTTGAGCGTTCAGCTTCCGGTAGTCTATGCAGAGACGCATGCTGCCATTTGGTTTTGGAATCAAAACAACGGGAGAGGCGTACGGAGATTCACATTCTACTACGATGCCTTCTTGCAGAAGAGAATCTAGCTCTTTCTTCAACAGCTCCTTCCTGGCTGGATTCATCCGGTAGGGAGGCACTGAAATTGGTGGCTTGTTTTCAGTGTTGATGCTATGTTCGATAAATGGAGTAGCTTCTTCCCCTACTTCGAAGATAGAGTGATGATTTTTAAGCAAGCTATCTAGCTCCATACGCTGAGAAACAGGGAGTTCTTGCCCTTCATCTTCCCTTAATCGACAGTTATTTATCGCCACAGGAAGTACATTAACAGATGTACTCTGATAAGGCATTACGAAATTGTACGATTTTCGGGAATCGTCACAAAAAGTCCAACAGTCCTTCCTGAAATTTAGAACTATTCCAGCATTTTCGAGAAAGTCAACTCCAAGTAGAGTGGAGTTATTTTTAGCATCAGGCAAAATAATAAAGTGGGTTTTAAACTTTCTGCCTTCCAGAAGGACGGTTTGAAATGTACGTAGAACTTCTTTCTGAGTAACGATTCCATCAGCAAAGGATAGGGATATGACTATCTTCTCAAAAGCAGCTCCTTGTTGCAGAAGGATACTGTAAAGAGTTTCTCCTGCAATCGAATGACTTGCACCACTGTCCGCAAATGCAGTTCCTGAGACTCCATTTATGCTGATCCTGAGTACAGCATTTCTGTTGGAAGGAGAGAGACTGTTAACTCGCAGAATTCCAAAGTGAGCTGGATCACCCTTTGAAGGATTGCAGTCAGGGCATTTTGACTTGATGTAATCGGGCTTTCCACATCTATAGCAGGACAGAGGAGTTCGGCTTTCAAATTGCGAATGCCCTCCAAATGGTTTTCTTGGTGCTTCCTTTGCCATATACCCCGTTCTTATACTACTTTGTTTATTTGTTTTTGAGGGGAAAGAAGTTCTTCTTACGTCTGGTAAAACTTTATGTTTCGACGTCTTACCTCGAGCAATTTCATAATCGTCTAATTTTTGTACTAGCTCAGATGAGCTTTTAATATCTCCCCAGATATCCACGAAGTGTTCCTTAACGTCCCTCGAAACTCTTCTCTTAAGCTGATCAGTAAGTACCAAATCCTTAAGGGAGTTAAAGTCTTTCACTTCTAGGCTATGTAGCCATTCTTCTAAGTAGTTGTTTAGCTCGTACGCGAAGTCCTTCCACAGAGCTTCGGGTTGTTTTTGATGAGTACTGAACTTAATTCGAAACGATTCAGCACTCAACTTGAATCGTTGGAGAAGCACTTGCTTAATGTGCTGGTAATTTCCTAATTTCTCCTTAGGTTCCCGCAAGATAATATTGGAAATATCAATAGGTAACACTGGTAGAAGGTGTGTTATATAATCGACTTCTCCTATGTTAACTTGCTCACACTGTCTTTCAAATATTTTTAGATAGGTGGAAATATCTGGAGTTTCCACAAATCTGGGTATGAGGTGCTGGATATTTATTTTCTCTGCGGCAGCACTAGTGTTAGTTGAAGAAGTAGCAGTCATGCTTAACTTCATGCGTTCTAGTTCTAAATTCAGTTCGTCTCGTTTTCGTTTGTATTCATTTTCCTCCTTCACCTCACGTTCTGCCTGAACCCTCGTGTTAATAATGGTTTCTAGAAGAGTTTTAGTAAACTGTTTCATTGTAGTCTTTCGAAGTAATGATTAAATTTTTAAAATCTAGTATCCTCATTATTTCTCCTACTTCGAGGCCCAATTCTATAGCTAGTGTTTTTAAGTCCTCTTTGCGCGCTTTAGCAAGCTACGCCATTATTTTTAATTTTTGAGGGGAAAAAGGGTCAATTATAAAATCCAACAGCCACAAATTAAATGCAGTTAATTTAGTTTTAAAATAGCTAACTTTGATAATTGAGCATCAACTAATCACTAAAATAGTAAGAATTGGATATTCGAACACAATACTATTAAAAAAAGATATTATAGATGTCTGACAGGATACAAAATCTAAACTTCGAAAACAAAATGAAAATTCAGATAAATAGAAATTCTGATGAAATTTAAAGTCCAAACAAAACCTATGTGAATGAATCTTTTGAATAAAAATAAAAATACTTTTCTACTATTCTTTTTGTTAACAAAAAAAAAAAAAATTCTTTCATTTAAATTCGCGTATATTTTATATATGATCAAAATTCTTCAATAGAGTTAGAAATAAAACGCAATTTCATAACACTAAAATTCAATAAAAAAAACACATGTTATTATAATACTAAATAGGAAATATCAATGAGTCAACAGAAAACGTGAAAACTACGGAGGATAAACAAATTTTACAAAAACGAACAGCGGATGCTGAATTCCGAGTTTCCAAGAAAAATGCATAAGAGAAAAAAAAAAGAATGTCTGATTTTCACCACAGGCGTGAGAGACAGAAAATCGGGGGGGAAAAGCCCTTAGTAACAAAACATCTTGTTCATGAACCAGATCAAGCAGTGAAAACTCAAGGTCAGAAGTGGGGGTAAGAAGTTCCCCATACAAGTACACTAATAGTCATAAATCACAGGAAATGAACAAAAGTAAAAGAATTTCCTTACTAGGGAAAAGAATTACTCAAATGAATATGACTAATAAATCATGCTTATTATATATTTATACCATAAAATATAAAAACACAAGTAAAATTTAATCAAAGATCAAAATGAATCAGAAACAAAACAAAAGAAAAGAAAACTTAGCTGATGCTCCGTGAAGACGAATGCAATCCAAAGTTTCTAATTTCCCGGTAGGAAATATAAATTTTCTAGTAATCCAAAAATTTCTTCGTAGCCGGTAGCTACAATTTCAGAAATTACTTTTTTAAACTTCTACATGAACTAGCAGTTCAGAATATTGAAGATAGCTTTGTTAGACTAGAGTAGTCATATTAAAATTAAATAATTATTCGGGCCGTAAGTTGGGCGACATTTTTATAAACCGATACTCAAGAATAACTCCGGCGGCTAGCTCAAATAATTTTAATTGGTGGTACATTCTAATTGAGCACGGTTACAATTACATAAAAAACAGGAAAATACTATAAAAATACAAAGGGGTTTGCGCGGGAGGACATTGGCACATTCCTTTCTTCCCCGAGGTGGCAGGCTGACTGGTTAAGTGTTCACATGGCCAGTAGAGGGCGCTCTATTACCATTCGTTACATACTTCAATTTTAGAGATTTTTAGAAAAATACAAATTATATGAGTTCTGCCCTTTTTATTTATCAAGAGGTGACAGTTACAGGTCTAAGTATATTTTTCAATACAATCGAATTCTTAATGGACTTAGGACTTAGATTCAATAATTCTCTTATTCTAGGACTTAGATATCAATAATTTATACACATATATATAAGAAGTAAAAATTTATAAAACATCATGAAATACCCAGCGAAGCGGGCGGGTAACAGCTAGTATATATATATATATATATATATTTCAGGAAATATATAATTCTTTCAATAAACATATTCTTAAGTAATATAAAACTGTTTAAGAGATACAATAAACGCCCATGCGATTGAGAGGAGAAACTCCGGAACAATGTACCAAAAATAATATTAGCTTTGTTATCTATAAATCTGCTGCCAAACGTGAATGCACATTTGACGATAGCGAATTATATATTATGAGAGCACGTTCACACGTATTGCGATTTTCGACTGAGCAAGCGAGATTTAATTGCTTCGAATTTTGAGCACGCTTATATGTTGAACCCTACCTGTTTATTCGTCTAGAAACATAAAATTGAACCGTGAATATTTGTAGAATATTCGTAGTTGCAAATGTAAGTAAATTATTCAGAACTTTAAATGACTGTGAAATATTCTCATTGATAAATATCTCGTAAAATGTGTTTACTTGTAAATGTTTGTATTTATAAATGTTACAGTAATTTTTCTTTGTTTTTTAAGAAGTAAAGATTTTGCTTTTAAAATATTAATGTAAATCAAATAAATGTCCCCTTGGGTTATTTATTATTCAAAGATATATCTAAAAAAAGTCGGAGAAAAATAATTTACGGTTATTCATCTAGGTTTGCTTTAAATTATTTTATTTCACTCCTATAAATATAAGAGTTTATGTATTGTTGCTAGCCTTTTCTGCAATTTAGGTTCTTCGTACTCGTTTCCCGTTTTATCCGGGTTTTTGTTAGGGATCCTATCCCACGTTGTTACGAATAGCCTAAAAGGAAAAATCAACTGCATCGAAACTCGAGTCAAATAATGTTTATAGAAGATACAAAAACTTAAAATTTCAGGTCTAAAAAAAGATACGTACTATTTAAGGAATAATCAAAAAGAAGGTTTTAAGAAAAAACATTGTTTAAAATTATGACTACAAAAAAAAAATAATAAATTCTTTATAATAAATGACCTTAATTGAAAAATTTTGTAAATATGAAATTTGTAATGATCGCAAAATTCTTAAAAATAGTATCGTTCAGAAATAAATATACAATTCACTTAAACTTTATATTAAATAGATAGATTGGAATATACGGCTTAGGCTTAAAAATAGCCCAGTATTCAAATACTTTCACATTTATTTTACACAATATATTTAGAAATACGTTCGAAAAAAGCATTTTTTAAAGGTTTACACGTGACATTAAAATTGATGTGACGCTAAAGAGAGAAGTTACAAGAGAAGAAATATCGAATTTATTTTTTCCGGAAAATAATATATATATTCAAATAAAAATGTGTTGTAAAGATTGTATAGCGCAAAATATAAAAAAAGAATAGGAGGGAGTATTATTTTTTAGGAGAAGTTCTCCGAGTTTGAATCCTATTCATGAAAATTGAATAGAAAGACAAAAGCAATACAGTAATATATATAATTCAATTTAAAAACAAAATTTTCCTCTTCAAATTTCTACTAAAGATTTGTGATTCAATTACAACATTAAAATAAAGTTTGGAATTCTACTTTTGAAAGGGGTAACTATATAAAAATCCAACACAAATAAAATAGAATCAGTGAATTATATTTAGAACGGTTTTCTTCAACATTCTTCTAGTGAGCCCCATTTCTGTTCAGAAAGAAAGACGATCTATACGATCATTACTTGGTCTAATGATAATTCAAGGAAAGACGAAAATAAAAAACAAAAATTGTAACAAAACATAAAAAAGAAGGGAACTTTGGCTTCTTGATCATCAACGATGATCATCTGAATGAATTAATTGCTTTAAAAAACACTTTATTTCCGTTAATGCATTTTCTTATTTTTCTATAAGTGTTATTCGTTTAAACACTGAAATGTAAATATATTAATCATTGATATTATGGAAACATATGAATAATCGATATAATGTTTTCGATTTTCTACAAATTTCAAATCTACTATAACAGTTATTAATCCTCATTCTGGCATTTTAATCTGGGCAGATAATGCATTCTCATGTCGAGTTCCTTTGTATCGCATTAAAAATTAAAATTTAAAATTTTTACCCGGGAAAATGCGCGAGCTCCATACTAACATTAGTGGTAGCGCGGGGTAACGGAGTCCCCCAATCCTTTTTAACACGCTTTTATAAGTTTCACTTGAATGTAACAGAATCTTTGAACTCCATTTTTACCCACTTTAAAAGGTCAGATTAATTCAAAATTTTGCACACTTGTCAAGGACCGATGACAATACAATAAATTCCTAATTTTGTTTCATTGCCCTTATCAGGACATCAAGAATACCGATCTCCAAATGTGGCGACTAATTCCATATACCATTTTCAGATTTGGCGACTAAAAGATTAAAGTGTAACCCTAAAAGCGAATACGATTGTGGTTAATACAAGCAAAGCAAACAAAAAAAAAATGATTTTTTTATGTGAGAAAGGTGAGGGTGCGTTTTTCAGCAATTTCTTACCATAATATAAACAATTGTCTAGTTTTTCTGAAAATGGAAATAAAAAAGAAAATATTCATGCATGTGAAAAAAATTATGTTCTAACTGCTAAATATTTATTTTTTATTTTTATGAAACAATACGCTTAAAAATAAGAATACGGATGAACATTATAGCAATACATTTAAAAGAAGATAGTGAGTGAGTGAGTGAATATTAACGTCGCACTGATTAGCAACACGAGGGCTTTTGGCGACGGTCCGCATAATTTTGAACCATGGTCAAGTGACGCGGACGACACCTGAGCTGGCACCCCCTTTTCCTAACTACCACACCAACGGGAGGATGTTTGAGCTCTCGACAGATTTTACGTGCATCGATCCCCTACACGGTGGGTCTTCAGAGGTACTGGGATCGAACTCACCACACGCTAGCCACGATCCGATGCCTAGACCACTTGGCTACCGCGGCCACCCCCGGAGCAAGAGACTTGAAATTTTGACTATAGCTCAGAAGCGGATGGCAATGCATGAAAATGTGAAAAAAAAGAAAGGAAAAAAAAAAGAGGAATTTTTCGCTCTTTTTAGTCCATGTTAAAATCATGGTACATTAAAAAAAAATTTTTTAATTTGAACTTTTTCTTCTTGACACACTTTAATTTGTTTGACCTGTACTGATAGAGACGGAATCTTTGAAATATAACGATACGGGACTCATCCGAGGCCACGTAAACGGAGATAATAAATATCCTTCACACCCATTAATTAATATCCATTGAAGAGCAAGAAGCAGCCAAGTAATCCCCCACTGGCTCCAAATATCACACTTAAGTATAAATTCTACAGTGAATAAATGATAGTTTTTAAAAAAAATTGGCAGTTATAGAAACTGCCGATAGAAGTGAAAACTTAGAACTTTTAGTATTAAAGATTTGAAATTTCACAATGTTTGAATTAAAATTATCAACATCAATCTGGTTTTCATATCTATTGACACTCCGAGCATCAACTAAAGGCATGTTCATAAGGTTTTTTATTATTCAAACATATTATGGGCTGTACAAGATCATGACAAAATATAAATACAATTCAATTGAAATAACAATTAATATAGTACAATCATCTTATTTATGGATAGTATTTTTATTTACTTAAATTTCTGTAATTGATTTTTAACATTATTTTAATTGTTTGCATCATTGTCATCATTAATTTCAACATTACTTTTTGTACTTTAATCATTTCATTTTGTTCTAAAAAAGATACAATAGACGTATGGTAACTAAAGTAAGAAAGGAAAATGTTTGCTTCAAATTTATCTAAGTATCGCATGTGTGTAAAAACCGCATCGATTATTTTGTAGTACTGAGATTTCAATCATTGGAGATATTTAAATTAAGTGTTTATTTAGAAATTCAATTAGTGGTAGTTTTTTGATCATCTGCAAAGTTAATATTGAAGTCTCCACTTAAAATAATCGGTACATCATCATATTTTTCGCCAAATTATTTTTCCAGTATTTCAAAACTTTCTTTTGTATAAATCATCAAATTTTCGAATAAAAATTGTTGTATATGTCTCATAGATTTTCCACGCGAAATATAAAACGGCAACCACATTAATATATATTGCCCATTCTCGGAATCGCAACGAGCAATACATAGTATATACACATTGAACTTTTCATTAAATCTATTTAACTTCACTTACAAGATATACACAGCACTATAAGTCATCTGTATAGCTACAGATATACTGCTATAAGCATTTCGATGACGCGAACGCACGAGATTTCACTCATCCAAAAAGTGTCTCAGGCGAACAACACACTGCGCATGCGCCAGTCAGAGCATGTCGGTGACGCGAACTCATAAGATTTTCCCCTAGCAAAAAGTGCCCAACGCCGCTAAAGAAGTTTTCACTTCAAAAACTAAAAAAAACACACTTTTATTGTAGATCGAACTTAAAAATTAAAAATAAGTTATAGTTGAAAAAAATTAAAAAACACACTTTTATGTTTAATCGAACTAAAAAGTCAAAAAAAAATCCTTAATATAAGAATAAAATGATTAACGAGAAAATTAATGCCATTGTGGTAAAAGCGTGGGGTGCTTTATACTACATTTTTTCATTAACTCAGCATTTCGGAATTGGACTAGTAAGAAATTATAACAACTAATATAGATCACCCCACGCTTTTAACCCAATGACATTAATTTTCTCGTTCATCATTTTATTCTTACATAGAGAATCTTTTTTTTTTACTTTTTAGTTCGATTCACTATTAAAGTGTGTTTCTTAGTTTTTTTTAAACTATAATTTTATAATTATTTTTACTATATACACAATAAAAATCATAGTTCCAGAGAATAGTTCAAATAAGAGAAAGTATACTTTCCTACTTTTAAGAACTTTTCAAGTTTTCTTTGATAATTTGAGGATAAATCCAATCAAACTGAACTAAAATGTTTCAAATGTGCGTTACTTTAATAAAGGACTCAAATCACAGACACTTTTCACTAACATTATAAAAATGATATTTTCAAGCAAAACTCTCATATTTTGTGCAAGTTATTGTAATTTCATTGTCTTTGATGACCAACAAATAGCATATTGAACTTTTTCTTGCCTGTGTCTTTTTGACAAGGCGCAATGTCTTGCGGTACTCTTCATATCTTTATTGATGGAGTTTCTTAGGTAGAATTTGAAAAAAGTTCCTTTCAACTCAAACGTTTTTTGTTCACATCGCTTTTCTAAAATTTACTTTCGCTACCATGATTAATTTTTATTATTTCATCAAGTTCTTCCCTTGCTTTATGAGTTTCATCTTCATTCAATAGAGATTACAGATGCCCATTTCTTTTCTTTTATATTATTTTCATTTAAATTTATAAACCATAATGTGTCATGCAACACAGCAATCAAAAAGTCTGAGTCGTTCACATGGGGAAAAATGTAACCTGTTCATAGAAAATCTTTTGGAACAAAGGTGGTCGCGCATTGAACTCAGTCATCCCAAATACCTTAAGATTGTAAGAAACATTTGCCATTCCGAAAAAAGAGGGAGATATTTGATAAATACATTTTAGTTTTCATGAAGACTGTCATATAGGAAGATGCTGACAAGGTCACTATTAACAAACAAACAGTTTTTTCCCGGGATTAAAGATTTCGTGAGCCTGGGGTGACTCTGTGCCCCGCGTGACCACTCCCGAGATTGATTGATTGAATATTAAAGTCTCAATGTTCAGCTACACGAGGGATTTTGGCGACGGACCTCGTAAATTTGAACCATGGTCAAAGGACGAGGACGACATCTGAGCTGGCTCTTCTAACTACCACACCACACCAACCACTCCCGGGATACAGAAACTAACTCATAGATATATTTAAAAAGATGATACATGTTTTAAATAGAGTATATGTTTTCAGACCAAGGATTAATGTAGAATTTGTCATCAGCATTTGGGTTAAATTTAGTTGCAACTTGCATTATTTTTGTTAATTATTATCTCCAGCAAGTACAGAATTACTTTTTTTGCTTTACATTGCTCGAGCTGAAAGTTTGTAACGATTCGTATAAGTGAAAATAACTATTTGGTTCCAAGTCTGTCACGTGGAAATTGATTATTCCAGCTTTGGTAGCGTGGAAGTGTTAATAAAGTAGGTGGTAGGAATTTAATTGTAAAAATTTATCAAAAATAATTTCTTCTCCGCGTAAATCGCATTATTGATAAGTAATATTACTAAATGTTCATTTACTTATTATTGTTTGGTTTTGTAAATATTTCAAAATGAAATTAAAATAGAAGTATTTGTAAAAAAGAAAAACTTAAATAATTTTAAAGTAACAAAGAGGTATAGGCAAGAAACCATTCAAATAGAAACTAGTGAGGCTTTTTCCGAACCATCAATAAAGTATTTTAATTTTATCAGTGAGAAAAATTCTCAAGTTTTAATTTAATTTATTTTTGTAGTTTTAATAGTTCTACTCTCTGGAAATACGTGGGAAAAAGAAATACAATTATTTTTTTACATAATTCAAGCTTTTTAATCTAATTTATAATAAATGTATTCGATTTCGGCCTAAATTCTGATTAGAACGTCATAATTCTAATCAAAGCCATAGTGTAGATGATTCACAGGGAACATTCTTTGTACTTTTAATATTAATAACATCACAACATTTATTTTACGAAAAATTAGACAAAAAAACTATCCTTGAGAGTAATGTTATTTTTTTTCCAGATAGATAAACACTTGATATAACTAGATGGAGGAAATTTGTCAATTTATAAAATCATAAAATATTAATTGATAAGTTATTAATTTACAGAACTTTCGTAAAAATAAATCTGTAGATATATAAACTACAAGTGGAAATTTTAAAACACTTTTGCGTTTGACAAGCCCAAAAACTAAATCAAATGTGAAAACGAAGCCACAATCTATTTTAATAAGAAATTTAGAAAAAGAAGAAAAACAGATGTTTTAATAAAACAATCAGAGCAAATAAATGAGAAAATGACATTTTACCATTTTTTATCACGTTTAGTTTTTTCTCATAATTATTGTTTACTTTTTATACCAAGTAAACTTGAAACATAAATAAATAATTCTTAAAATTATTTCTATTTGGTATTAAGTATTGGATAAAATGGACACAGAGAAAACCAATAAATAATAACAGTAAATTAATATTTTACTCTAAATTATATAGAATGTTATTCAATTATAGAACTGAAATAAATATTTATAAAAACATTTTTATTACAATATTTAAATTTCGAAAATGCTTTTTTCCGCAGTATACTTACAATAATATTTTTAATTATTTATTTTTGAATATTACTATATAATTTGGATGCTACTGTACAAATTATAATTCTCTTTTTTTTTAAATATGTTCAATAATTTACGTTTTGTATAATTTATAGATGAGAATGCTAAATATTTCCAGGAAACTTTTTCATAATGTAAAAAAAATTATTTATTGGATAGAGAAAACCAAATATTACCTTCAAAATCATTTTTAAGTTATGCAGACATATTATATAAACTTTTGATGAAGACTAAAAATTTGTAAATTAAATTAACGACTCCCATAAAACTAAATCCTTCATGTACTTTTTATTATCTTTTTTGTATCATTTTTGATAAATCTAGGCAAAATGAGTAAAACAAGATAAATATATTTCATAGTTTTTAAGAGCCTTATAAAAATCAATAAAATCAAAAGGCTTTGATCTTAGCAGACTTGAAAATCAATGCTCGTAATATTTTTTGTCATATTTTATCAACTTTTAATAAAATATTTCAAGGAATAAAGCTCAAGTAGAAAATATTACTATCCACTTATTTCAAAATTCTACAATGCTGTTAAAAAATCTTTCTAGCATTCATAAAAGAAAAATATTTCAGTAAATAAGTTAAAAGCTTTCCCGTTTCTCTTCTTCGCAAATACACTAAAAATGTATTTTTTTGTCGCCACAGCGTTGTTTTCTTTCCAAAATTTCAGCTTTACTCGTCTGACTCATTTTATTGATCGATGTCGGGTTTGCGTTTTTGGTTAAGAATAACTGAGCTATTAATCATTTTCGTAAAAGCAAATTAAGAATTCGCATCAAAAATAGAAACGATTTAGTGTCAAAGGATAAAAGAATTTTGTGGGACATTGCATGCCTCATAAAAAATAGAAGCTCTAAGACGAGTGCTACTTTGAAGAAGAAAGTATTAAGAAAAATTCTTAAATTGATTAAACTTTCAATCAATGTTTTTCATATTAGGCGATGAATTGGCTTTAATAAAGTATATAAAACTGCACTTTTTGGTAAAATTTTGAATTTTAACTAAACATGTTAATGAACAAGTGACAATTTCATTTTAAATAAACTGTGTCATAAATAAAAATTCTTAAATGGAATACGCAATAAATAAAATTTTTATCGTCTGCCTTTATTTAATAAATTTATTACCTAACTTATTTAGACTCAGTTTATTTAATGTGGTATAATCGTCTGCTTTTATTATTCTGGTTTTAAAGTTGGCATCCTTCATAAATAATGAATAAAATTTGTACTTCGAAGAATATGAAAGTTTTTTTTTTCTTGTTTGAGCCACGTTTTTTGTTTATTCGAACTTTTCTGAAATGAGTGGATAATTTGGTCAGTGGTTTGCCTTTAGATTTATTTAACAAAAAGAAAGAAGCGTTGAATCCATATTTTATTAAAGATAAGTATAAAAATATTTTGCTCTTTTATGAGAATATTGAAATGATTTTTTTTTTGTTTTATATTTTGCGAATATCATTTGTTTGCATTTATTTAAGATTATTTTATTTTTATTTTTACTGAATTTATGGTTTCATACGAACTTTTCTGAAATGAGTGGATAATTTGGTCAGTGTTTGCCTTTAGATTTATTTAATAAAAGAAAGAAGCGTTGAATCCATATTTTATTAAAGATAAGTATAAAAATATTTTGCTCCTTTTTTGAGAATATTGAAATTATTTTTTTTTGTTTTATATTTTGCGAAATATCATTTGTTTGCATTTATTTAAGATTATTTTATTTTTATTTTTACTGAATTTATGGTTTCATACATTATCTCGTATTCAGTCGTTGAATCGAAAAATTCAGATTATAATTTCTGCACAATATAATCATAATGAGGGAGCTCAAGTGCAGTTTCTCTTTGAATTTGGCGATTTTTCATCGGATTTGGCAATTTTTATCTAAATGTCATGGTGAGATAGCGAATTCATTTTGGCACACTGTTTAATTTGGTAGCCCTTGATTTTTGATTTGTGGTCTTATGCAGATAGGGTCACGTGTTCTTTTTAAAAATTGCTATTGGTTAATTAAAAAAAAATTGCGGATATTTTCAACACAAGCAGACGATATTCAAACTAACAATTCCATTTTTAATTTATTTTTCATTTTGAGCTTGGATTTTGTCCGAAGAGGATATTACAGTTTTCAACCATTTTTTAATATTCCATTTTCCTGTTTTTTTCGTTTTTTCCTTCGACTTATCCTGAAGAGTATGCCTGAAAGGCACGATTTGCGTTTTTTTTCTTCATGATTTGGAACGAAAAGGAAAATTGTCTGTGATACATTGGTGCATGGAAAAATGATTGATTGCTCTTGCCAGTGCTGAATGCTCTGTTTGCAAGAAGGCTATGCATCTGATTAAGAATTTGAGTGACGGATGTATTTGGGAATGCCAAAAGAAAAGAGCGAATGGACATTGTAAGAAGAGATCTGTAAGGAAGAATAGTTGGTTTGGAGAAATTAAATTGGTATGCTTGATATTCTCTTGTTAACTCTTGCTGGTTTGTTTTTATATGTGGTGCGAAAGGCCAACCGTGACTTCATTTATTTCGAACTTAATAATGTTTCGAAGAAACAGTCACGGATTGGATGAGTTTTTGCAGAGAGATATGCTTGAAAATAAGTGTGTACGAAAATTCAATGCTTGTAAGTCCAAATGTGATAATAGAAATTGACGAAAGCATGTTTGGTAAAAGAAAGTAAAACAGAGGCAAACGAATGAATGGAACCTGGGTGTTTGGAGGAATCAAAAGGTCGTCGAATAAGTGTTTCTTTCATGTGGTTCAGGATAGGTCGAAGGATACACTTCTTCAATCGATCAAGACTAACATAAAGGAGAGTACAATCGTCGAATGCTTTACGATTGTCTGGAAGAAGAAGGTTTCCTTCATCTTTCAGTCAATCACAGTTTTCATTTCAAAGATCCAAAAACGGCCGCTCATACGAACTCCATCGAGGGTTCGTGGCGCGCCATTAAAAAATCTCTGCATGGAATCTGCAGGTGTAAAGATCAATTCGTTTCTTACCTTGAGGAGTACATGTGGAAAAAGATGAGGCGACCCAGCAATCCGAATGACTTATTCACACTGCCTTTTTAGAGGCAGTGAAAGAAATATACCTCCTTTAGAAGAACTCTCCTGAGCTGCAAGTAAGCAACTGAAATATTCTATTTACAATTTCCTTTTGCTTAAAATTTTTTTAAAAATTTTATGCATTGATAATAGCTTTATAAATATTTCTTTTTATTTCATATTATTCATCTCTTCATTTTTATTTTCAAAATTACAATTTGTAAATTCTTGGAACACCCCACCGCTAAATTATGTAGCTTGGCAATCGAATCTGATTGCCAAAACACCTATCTCTAAAATAAGTTGCTTGGCGACCACTTTTGGTCGCCAAAAAAATTGACCTCACCAAGTCCCCCCCCCCCATACCCACGTTTTTACCCAATAAGTGTAATTGCTTCAAAAAAAATTGATACAATGTATAGAAGTATGGAAAATATTGTAAAACAATATCGGTTACAATATCTCCTCGAGCTGCTCTCGTTTAGAGTATGTTTTTTCACAAAAGAAAGTTTAATGCGTTAGATTTCTTAACTCAACGACAAAAATTTCAAATGAGAATAATCTTCGTACCAAAATTATAAATTGTTTGTTCGTGTGCTTAAGATCTTCATAAGTAAGAACTGATAGTAGCAGCAATAAATTAGCACTAACGTACTATCACAACCATGCTAACGTTCAGATAATTCGCCAAGTTGGCAACCTAGATTTCGCATGTGTCGTGTGGCGCTAAAATTGGCAGGCATGCATTTCGTTCATATAGTGTCGCCATACGGTTGCGATAATATCTAATTACCAATAAATTAGAAAAATGAAGTATAAAGAAAAAAA
>BMAO01008796.1:0-59665 GCA_019973975.1 Trichonephila clavata | reverse complement strand
ATGTTGCTCAACACTCAAGTGGTGATAGAATTTTAAAAAATGAAAGAATTTCTATGCAAGAGAAAAGTGTACTAGAACAAGAAAATGTTGCTGATACCTTATGATGGACCAAGTTACATAATTGTTGACAAAAATGCCTTGTGTGTTATTTCAAGTATACTCTTTGTGGTATCTGTAACCAGTCAACTTTAAAACTTGAATTTGGACATAAATAGGGTTTTCGCATCAATTGAAACTGGTATGCAAACATGCTCTGAGCAAAAAATGGAATGCTTTACATCTCAAGACTTGAAAAAAAATCAAATACATCTACACCTTTCGATGTGAATGTTCGTGCTGTTCAAGCATTTCTTGCAATCAGTGGGGGCCATGCATCGGTTGAAAAATTTTGCATGTTTCTCAATATGCCTTTGATGCGAGTAAAACTTTTTAATGAAATTAAATGCTACATTAACTCTTGCTTCCCAAACTGTGTTGAACTATGTACATAACAGCGTTCAAAATGCATACAGCAATTTAATCAAAATGGGTCAAATACAGTTACTGATATTGCTATTTCTTTTGATGGACATGGTTGACCCGAGGACACAATCCCAAATCGGTGTTGGCTGTGTAGTCGACACTTTAACAGGATATGTTATTGACTATGAAATATGAGCAAGTACTGTCCAACATGTATAAGTGCGAAAAATGAATTAGGCGAAACTACAGCTGAATACGATGTTTGGTATTCTGGCCACAAAAATTCCTGCCAGATAACCACGTTGGGACATCAGGAGCAATGGAAATGAAAGCTGCAGCTAAAATTTGGTCTCGATCAGAAGCATGTGGTTTCCGTTACACAACATTGTTATCTGATGGTGATGCTAAAACTCATAAATTCTTAAATAGCCTAAAAATATATGATCAGATGTTGAAATTTTGAAAGAAGAGTGTATTAATCACGTTAGTAAAAGGTTAGGCACCAGCTTACGCAAGTCTTGTGAAAGATTGGAGAGCTAAGGTATCCCTTTAGGAGGAAAATCTTATGGCAGCCTAAAAGAAACAACGATAAAAAAAACTAACGCAGTATTATCAGAAAGCTATTCTGGAAAATAAAGGAGATATTCAGGGCATGAAAAAATCTATATATGCCACGCTTTATCACAGTATCTCGACAGATAAAAATCCAATGCACAAAATGTCCTCCTGGCAAAGATTCGTGTTGTTTTATCGAAGAGCCTTAGCTAAAGGTGAAAAACCTGCACCACATAAATTTAATATTGGAACACCAATAAATCCAGATTACTTAACAAAAATTGTTCCAATATATCAAAGGTTAGCTTCTGATAGTCTTTGAAAGGATGTGCCAGATGTCGTGACTCAGAACAGCAACGAGAGTCTGCATAGCGTGATTTGGAGTAAATGCTCTAAAGAAACTTCAGCGAAATCACGACGTGTAAATATAGCTGTTTCTGAGGCAGTATCAGAATATAACTTTGGTACTTTGAAAGCCTTAAAAGAAATACAAAAGGCAGCTAATTTGGATCTTGGTGAAGAAGCAGTAAAAATTGCTGCCACACGTGATTACAGACGTAAAAAGAAGAGAAATCGCCAAAATAATCTTGCTTTTCGCATAGCTCGTCGAAAAGTAAAACTAGCCAATATGCGAAAAGAAAAATTTCAAAGAAAAAAGAAGGGATTACATATAGTCCTGGGTTATTTTAAACAAAATGGTAAAAAAAAAATATGAAGATATAAACTAGAATTATTTTAAAATCATCGTAAAATGGGTTCGTATGTTATTTATCGCAATTTTTTAAAAATGTAAGTACTGAAAATTTTAAATTTTAAACATAAAAAATTATAATTTCATATAATAACTTTATAAAACTTTTATCATGTGCATGTAGTATATACAGTAATTTTTAGTAATTTTATTGCACTTATATATATCTTTTTACAGTAAATAAAAACTTTAAATTGATTTATCTCAGACAAAAAAAATCGTTTGTTTATTTCATTTAAAATGCTAAGGCTTTTTTCTATTGCATGAAATGTTTTGAATTTTTTTTACAGATTGCTATTAATATATATAACAAAAGTTGGTATGCATTTTTGAATCAAAGCAATACATATTTTTAAAAATTTTGAACTTAGAATTTACGTGTTTTTTAAGGATTTTTCATAATAATTCATAAAATTTTTTTTTTAGGAATTTGAATCATGTTATCCTCAAACCCATACCAATTTGTTGTACATGGTTTGACAAATATGTAAATCAAATTTCCTGTGTGTACGTCAATTATTGTACGAGGAGTAGCGTTTTAAAACTACCTCAAAAAGTTTTAAATTTTTTTAAAAAAATTAATGGATTGCTTTTTGTGATATTTTGAGCAAATATTCTGTCTTTCGTATTGCATATACATAGGTTACAAGGAAAAAAATGTGTAAAAACCATAAAATCAAAGATTTTTGTTTAAATCGTACCGCGTCCCCTTAAAATTTATTCTGTTGAAAGCCTTCCTTCGAAGAAGATGTGAATATGTAAATTAAGACTGATATATAAAGATAAAACTTGACAGTTAAAGGGGAGAGAAGGGAGTTAGACTGCTTTGGATAACAGTGATTGATTAGCGTAAAGCTAGCTGTGAAAAGCGCGTATAGAGGGCGCTGCTCTGTAACGCGAAACTTTTGGTTATGTGTAGGAGCTCAGTGGCAGGTGAGCTACCATTTGGTACAGTTGTAATCTGTAATTGAAGGGTGGTTGCCCTAATAATACAACCTAAGTTTTAATCATATATGTTTAATGTTCCGTGTCGTCCAGCAATAAAACCTTATAAAAGACAAAAAAGTCGTCTTCATTCTACCACTGAATTCACCAGACGTAACAGTGGCGCATCGGCCGTCAAGGTTCTACTACATCCAAACTGTGCCCAGGGTTGAGGTAAGAGTTTAAAATATTTGATTTTAAATTTGAAGATTTGATAGTAATAATTGCAGTCTTGGGTACATTTATATTGACACGAAATAATGGAGGAACAATTAGATAGATTAAAACGTAAGCGAACTGCGCTGAGAACATTAACTACTAAGCTAATTAAGAAAGTTGAAGATAATTTAGAAACGAATGATGACAGGGATGAATTATGTGATTTGAAGGAATTATTATTAGAAAAGAAAAGTAATTTAAAAGAAATTGATGACTCAATTCATTCATTAATAGAATTAGAGTCTTTAGAAACGGATGTAACGAACTCAGAGGAATATCAGGAAAAATGTTCTCGAGCTGTGAAAAGAATAGCACGAGTGTTAGGAAAAGGAGAAAGAACAGAATCTTTCAATAAAATTCCTGATGAAAGCAGGATTAACCTGCAAAGTGCTCACAGTTCAGTAAAACTTCCCAAACTAGTATTAGAAAAATATTCAGGTGACCCAACAAAATTTACAGAATTTTGGAATAGTTATGAAAGTACGATAGATAAAAATGAAAGCTTAAGTAAAGTAGAAAAATTTGCGTATTTAAAAACATTACTTATAGGTCAAGCACATAATGTCGTAGCTTCACTAGAATTAAATGAAAAGAATTATGATGAGAGCATAAAAGCTTTAAAAGAAAGATTTGGAAAAAAAGACATTATAATTAGTCAATTCATGAATAAATTGTTAAAACTAGAATCGGTAAAGAATTCAAATAATGTTAAAGGTTTAAGAAATTTATACGATGAAATAGAAATTGCTGTTCGAAACCTGGATTCTCAGGGAGTTACGAAAGGATCATTTGGTCAATTATTAATACCAATTTTATTAAAATCTATTCCAGAAGAATTTGTTCTGGAATTTAATAGAAGGAAAAAATTCAAAAGAAGACATAAGCGTGACAGATTTATTGAATTTCATTAAAACCGAAATAGAATGTCGTGAAGCGGTTAGTTCTTTGAAACAAGAGAAAACAAATACATGGTCTCCACGTTTCGAACAGGCAAAATTTGAAAATAGAAAAATGTCTAGAAATGTACCCACGGCTGCGAGTTTCAATACTGTTGACAATCGTGTGTGCATCTTTTGTAATCAATGCCATTACTCATTTTCTTGTTATAAGAGTGTAAAAGAAAAATTATATAAATTACGTAACGAAAATCGTTGTTATATTTGTTTCCGGAAGTATCATATTAGTAAAAATTGTAAAAATAAAAGTAATTGTCTAAAATGCGGACTTAAATCGCATCATGAATCAATATGTACTAATAGATTAAACCAAAACAACAAGCGAACAGCTTCAAATCAAATTGTCAATCAAAATATTGAAAACCCGCAAAGTAATCTCGTAAAAGAACCAATTAACTCTCCGGATGAGCATTATGTTTCTATTATTCAAAATAAATCTTTTGTAAAAAAGATCCTTTATTACAAACATTTACCATACTAGCTTTTCAATGAGGATAAAATTGAGTTAACTAATTTAATTCTAGATTGTGGTGCTACGTGAAGTTTTTTATACATGTTAGTTTAGTGAAAAAATTAAACTTAAAAAATTGTAGGAGAAGAAATACTTTCTGTTTTTTCTTCGGAATGACTCATGCCACACCCAAAACATACTCCGTTGTCGAGTTGTTTATTTCGGATATGAAGCAAACAAATAAAATAAAAGTTAGCTGTCTCGTTACTGAAGTTATAACGGCGGCAGAGGGGCCCCTTCGCGGTTGACTAAAGGCTATGAACGAGTTAGGGTTATACATTGCGGGGATGTCCGAGACTACATTGGGAATTCTCATTGGGGTGGATCACTATTGGCAAATAGTAAGAGGTGAAAAGGTCAGAATAGGGAAAGAAATTTATGCGATTTCAACTCGTTTTGGTTGGGTACCGGCAGGGTTACAAGATCCCCCCTACACACGGGAGGGAGAATTCGAAACTCAAAACAGTGCAATTATAAATTTTTCTTCTTGCGTGAAGGACTCTTTAAGATCCTTGTGGAGTTTAGATTTGATGGAATTACTGACAACCAAACTGTTTCTAAGAAAGAAAGGGAGATAATTCAGGGTTTCGAAAAGCAAATACAATTTGAAAATAATAGATATTCCGTTGGCTTGCCATGGAAAGCGGAAATGGGTCAGTTAGAAAATAATTTCGCAGTTGCATTAAGGCGATTTGAAAATCTTAAAATAGATTAAATAGAAATCCGATATTTTTGAGCAGTATAAAAGAGTAATAGAAGAGCAAATTAAAGAGGGTATAGTTAAGGAATGTTCAGATGAAGGATATGATTCGTCGTATTTTATGCCACATAGAGAAATACTTAAACAAAATGAAACTACGAGTTGTAGAGTTGTTTATGACGCGAGTTCTTCACGATCTAAAAACGTAAAATCCCTTAATGATTTTCTAGATATTGGGCCTAATTTGTCCCCTCTTGTATTGGACGTAATTTTAAAATTTCGCAAATATGAAATTGCTTTTAACGGAGATATTGCCAAAGCATTTTTAATGATAAGTATTGCAGAAAAAGATAGAGATTATTTAAAATTTCTTTGGTATGGTAAAAGTGAAGATGAACATAAAATTTTAAGATTCAAACGTCTTCCATTCGGACTCTGCTGTAGTCCAGCAATTTTAGCAATGACGATAAAATATCATATAAAAAATATGTAAATACAAATCCGGAAGGTTCTAAAATGCTCGATTCATCTTTATATGTAGACAATTTGTATTATGTCGCAGACACAATAAAAGAGGCATATAGATTGTCAACAGACGCAATTAAAATTTTCTTAAATGCTGGGATGGATCTACGGAAATTAAGATCTAATTCCTCGGAACTTAATTCTTTATGGATTGAAAAGGGTTTTAATGTGGGATTGACTAAAGAGTCAAAATTTTTGGGCATGGTTTGGACCCCAGAAATGGACGAGATAAAATTAAATTGTGAATTCTTAGAGAATTCATTTGATCGTATTCCTCAAAAGGCTACTAAGAGAACTATTCTTCAGACTGTAGCGAGAGTTTACGATCCAATGGGATTGCCTCAGCCCTTTACGATGATGATGAAAATCCTGTTACAAAAAATATGGATTGCAGGACTTGATTGGGATGAAACCCTACCAGATGAGATGAGGAAGGAATGGGTGCGTTGGCGATCCGAATTAAAATTACTGCAGAACTTTTCTATTTCAAGGAAGTATTTTGTTAGTAATGAGAAATATGATGTCAGCCTTCACATATTTGCTGACGCTTGTCCTAAAGCGTATGGTGCGGTTGAGTATTTTCGATACCTAGATGATAAACGACTTATTCGCACTAGTTTTATCATTTCAAAGGGTCGTGTAGCTCCATTGAAAACAATGACTTTTGCCCCGTTTAGAACTGATGGCAGGCTTAGTAGCTGCCAAATTAGATAATTACTTGACTAGTTTATTTCCCGATCTGAGCCAACGACTATTTCTTTGGACTGATAGTCAAATAGTTCTACATTGGATAAGAGGATGTGCTAGGAACTGGAAGTCCTTTGTATGCAATAGGGTTTCGGAGATTCAATCTCTCACTGATCCTAAACAGTGGTCTCACTGTAGTGGAAAGGAAAATCCAGCGGACTTGTTGTCTCGGGGAGAAAGTGCAATCAACCCTGTGAAGAGTTCCCTTTGGTTACAGGGACCTCGTTGGCTCTCTAAGCCTGATACCTTTTGGCCGGAGAATAAGCAAAGACATGTCAACGAGGAGAGTGTTGTGAATGAAAAAAGTTCTAAGGACATTCATTCACTTACGGCTTCTATTCGAGGCATTGAAACTTCGACTTTGTTGGATTTGACCCGATTCAGTAGTTTATTGAGAGTTCATCGAATCACGGCGTATGTCATGAGATTTATCAACAATACTCAAAGAAAATCCATCAAATTAAAAGGCCCGTTAAGTTCAACTGAAATCTCAAGTGCCGAGCGCTATTGGGTGAAAGCTATTCAACGAAAACACTTTCCAAAAGAGACTCTTGATCTTTTTCAGGGAAAGTCTGTAGACAAGGCATCTAAAATTTATTCGCTTAACCAGAGCTAGAGATGCATGGTCTTCTGCGTCTAAAGGGAAGACTTCATTTCTCTGATCTAGAATTCGGAGAAAAACACCCATGGTTGCTACCTAACAAGGATAGGTACAGTGAATTAGTAATTCTACATGCCCATAACTATTTACTTCATGCTGGTGTTGAGGCTACTTTAGCCCAAGTCAGAGAGAAGTTTTGGATTTTAAAAGGACGCCAATGTGTCAAATCTATTTTAAGTAGGTGTTTCTTGTGCAAAAAATACACAGTACGTCCTGGTAACCAAGAAATCGCCCCTTTGCCACCAGATCGAGTTTTGGAATCACCTCCATTTTCAATTTCAGGATTGGACTTTGCAGGTCCCTTTTTCATAAAAGACAGTGATAAGAAACACTACCTGCTTTTGTTCACATGTGCAACCACTCGAGCCTTGCATCTCGAACTTCTTCCTTCAATGAGCACAGAACAATTTTTGCTTGCTTTCCGCAGATTCATTTCCCAACGTGGACTCTGTTCAGACAACGCTAAAACTTTCAAGCGTGCTGAGTTAGAATTGAAAAAATTTTGGAGATGTATGCTACATCCATCAGTACAAGATTTGTTTTCAACTCATGGTATAACGTGGAAATATATTGTAGAAAAGGGAGCATGGTGGGGAGGGTTCTGGGAGAGGCATTTCAGAACAATTAAAACTTGTTTACGAAAAATAATTGGCCGTTCTAGTCTTTCTTTGAACGAGCTAGAAACTGTATTCATAGAAATCGAAGCCATGATAAAATCAAGGCCAATAACTTATATCTATGATGACCCTTCTGAGCCCTCACCACTAACTCCTGCACATTTCTTAATAGGTAAACGTTTACTTTCTCTTCCAGTAACAAGAGTATTCAGAGAAGACCTTACTGGGTCTAGACCTTCTTTACTTAAAAGATATAGACATCAGCAAAATTTATTAAATCAGTTTTGAAATCGTTGGAGGAAACACTATTTGCCATCTCTAAGGTCTATGAATATATGTCCTCCTTCTAAAGTAACTTGTCAATTTAAGGTTGATGATGTTGTACTCATACATGATGACCGCTTTCCTAGGAATCTGTGGTCAATGGGTAAGATTATTGAAACTTATAGTGGAAGAGATGGTAAGATTCGCTCTTGTCTTGTTAAAACTAAAAATAATGCTATAAGAAGACCAGTTCAATATTGCTGTATAATCTTGAAGTATAATTATTAATTTAATATGAATTTTGTAACTAATTGAGTTATTTTCTGTAATCTACATATTTACCATTTTATCATATGTAAATTTTCTTCACTTTGTAAATGTGAATTTTTAATGAATGTTTACATACTTTGTCTTTATATTTTGTAGAATGATTAGTATTTTGTATTAAGTAATTGAATGTGTAATTTGTTGTGTATGTGTGTATCTAAATATCTTGATTTTAATTGTAATGTAATATTGCTTAGTTAGTGTTAGAACTTTTTATTGTTTAATTTGTTATTGTATTATGTTTTGTGTGAACTTAAAAGTTCACAGGTGGGGAGTGTTGAAAAGCGTCGTATAGAGGGCGCTGCTCTGTAACGCGAAACTTTTGTTATGTGTAGGAGCTCAGTGGCAGGTGAGCTACCATTTGGTACAGTTGTAATCTGTAATTGTAGGGTGGTTGCCCTAATAATACAACCTAAGTTTTAATCATATATGTTTAATGTTCGTGTCATGTCCGTGTCGTCCAGCAATAAAACCTTATAAAAGACAAAAAAGATCGTCTTCATTCTACCACTGAATTCACCAGATGTAATACTAGGCAAATGAACTTCGTTACTTAATTGATAAATATTATAATTGACGATTTGGTTGAGAGAGAGAGAGATTAAGCGTTAAATTTAGATTTGAACGAATTGAATTAGAAGGTGTGTGTTGCTTCGACGTAAGTGATCCAATTTACTATGAATTCTCCTAGTATCTCGTCTACCCCACGATTGCTTTTCATATTTAGTAATCCGTGCATTTTTTAGTTTGAATTGTTGAATTTTTGTTCTCGTTGAGAGTTGTTAATAATCAAAGTGTGTTTTGACTATGAATAATCTTCCTTCCGACCTTCTCACACTAAGAAATGAATTATGGGATCCCTTACAACTGCGCCCACAGCACCCTAACCCTGAGAGAGGAATCGAATAGAGTTTTAGGGTCTTACTTGAACTTTATTTTCCGGAGAGGAAAACATCAACAAGTTTCTCGATAGCATTGCTATTGATATTTCGTATAACGAGATACCAACAAATTTGGCTTGTGCCTACATCAAGGGTCATCTTATTAGAAGGGCAAAAGATTGGTTCAAGGTCATGGGCAGGGCCGCTGCGTGGGTATTAGGCGCCCTTGTTCAAATTGAAATTTGGAGCCTCTTTATAGTGTTCTGTTGCACTCTTATAAAGTGCTGCAAATTATACGTGAAATACTCTTTTATAGTATTCAAAATTTGACTTTCGAATTGAAAAGCTTCAAAATTATAATATTAAAACACGCTTATCTTATTGATTTCATTATTTCATAAATTTTAAAAACAATACAATGATAAAACATTTTTTTAGTAAAATATAAAAATTAGAAAAAATATATTCAAATATTGATTCTCCTAGCTTTAGCAACTGCAAACTCTCGTATAAATTTCTCTATAATTAGTTTATCCAAAATTACGCTCTCTATGCATATAATTGACAAGTCCGATAATCTCTTCTGCGCCATAGTAGAACGCCCGTAATTTTTTTTTATAATTTCAAGTTTTGAAAAACTTTGTTCTCCAGTAGCCACCCAAACTGGCAGGGTTAAAAAAATCCGTAATGCTATTGCAATACTTGGAAATGTATCCATAAGAGTGTTCTCATAAATAATTTAAAACATCAATAGGTATCATATCCTCTTTGGTAAAACATCGCAAAGATTTTATTCCTCCGAAAAAATTTAATCCATTAATGTCCTTTTCATTAACATTTTTAGTACCCCCGTTAATTTTTGTTCTAATTATTTACAACGTTTAATATTTCATTGCCACTCCAGTTTCTTAAATTTGATATGTATGCGGTGTACTACCTTGAAGTAATTGTATTGTTCTTTTAATTTCTGAATCTTTCAGTAATTGAAGAAATAGAAGAGTCTAATATTATATTGTAAAATTCAGCCTTAAATTTGAGACTTGGATTGTTAATTGGTTCGTCGGTTTGTTTATCTTGAAATAGCTTCTTTTTAAACCTGTTTGTGGAAAATCAGTATCCATCCCCAAATCGTCAGCAACGATACTTGCATTGGCAATTGCATATGTTCATACGCTTCATCTGATCTACGATTATTTAGCTGATATAAGATATTTTAAATTGTCAGTCACGATTTGTAAATTACATTTAGAATTTTGTATTATTTCATTTACCACATTTACTAAATTTGAAATATAGTGCTAGATGTTAATGGAACAAAGGAATTTAAACGAGGAAACCTTCTGAATCAAATTTTTTGCTTGAATTCTTTATTTTATGTGTCTTGTTTGATCTTTTTGAATATTTATTAATGCTCTCAAAATTCCCTTCAAATCGCTTTTCAACGGTTTTAAAGATTTAATTCTACTTTCCCATCTCGTGTTGGAGAGTTAGGAATTCCCTCTGAAATAATGCTTATAATTTCATTCTGAATTTGATTTTTTAAGTAATGAGTAATGCTCCTCTTTTGAGATGTTTGAATTTTGTAGAGATGTTCAGCGACTATTGGATCAAATTTTGCTGTGGTTTCAACCAACTTCAAAAAATTTCTATTATCACTATGATACTCATATTTCAAAGGACTTCTAAATGCAAGGCATTGCCGAGATAAATATTGAATTAAATAAATAAGCCGTTCAATAACCGATTGCCAATAAATCTTTTCTGCATGATAAAGTCTTTGTTGAGGGTACATAAATTACTCAAAGACATTTTGAATTCACTGTATTTTGAACTATGTTTAAGTTGAGATGCACTGCTTTCATATGCTTTCAAAATGTGGGTTAAATGTGTCAAATTATTACTTCCATCCTTAATAAGCTGGGAATACTTCTCACTGAATAGCTTACATGGGAAGCAAAAAACTGCGTTTCGAAAATTTGAATATACTTAATAATTTCTAAATATTTTTTCTCCATTCAGTAATGATCTACAGTGGGTAAAAAAAGTATTGGCAATTGCCTATAATAGATCAAATTAGCTAACAAAGGAAATGCTTGACAATTTTAACTGGACATAACGAACACAGGATGTAATAAACACACAAATATAATGAAACTTTCATTTTAATATGTCTTTTACAAAAAATATACAACAAAAACGTATTTTTGCATGTCAAAGTATTGGCAAAATAATAAGTAAAATGTGAGAACAAAATCAGGATATGTTTAATACTTTGTATGCATACCTTTTGCATTTATAAAAGCTTGTAATCTATTTCTCATAGAGAAAACCAAAGTCTTGGTTGTATTATTGGGAATTTTGTGCCATTCTTGCAGGAGTATACGCTTAAGTTCGTCTTCACACGAAATTTTATGTTTCCTGACTTCTACGTCTAATTTGTGCCATATATTCTCAATTGGATTTATGTCAGGCGATTGAGGTGGCGTCTTTAACTGGAGAGGGGAGTTATACAGTAACCACTCACGGGTGAGGTTCGCTGTATGCTTAGGGTCATTGTCTTGTTGAAACACAAATGATGTTCCTAAGCCAAGTGTTTGGGCACTGGATTGCAAATTATGGCGCAATATGTCGATGTACGTACGTGCTGTCATAATACCATCAATGAAGCACAGTTTACCAACTCCGTTTGCTGCCATACAGCCCCAAACTAAGACGCTTCCTCTACCATGTTTCACAGTCGGTGTTAAATGTTGTTTTTCCAGTTCGGTGTTTGGCTTTCTCCACACATATTGTCGTCCATCACTCCCGAAAATGTTAAACTTCGATTCGTCGGAAAAAATAACTGTGTTCCAAAACTCATCTGATAAATTAACATGAGATTTTGTAAATTCTAATCTCTTTCCTCTGTTTCTTTCCGAAATGAAAGGTTTCTTTCTAGCTGCCCTTCCATAATAACTTTCTTCATGTAAAACATTCCGTATAGTCTGTACACTAAAAGTGTTATGCGAAGTATTAGCAACATTCTTTGGATAACTGGGGTGCACTTATTTTGGGATTTTTGATAATGCTACGTTTCTCCCTTGCAGAAATATTCCAGGCCGTCCACTTCAAATCTTATTTTCTGTGGATCCTGTCTCGTTGAACTTTTTACAACACTTGACAGTAAATAAACTTATGTTCAGTTGTATTCCTATAGCATGATAAGTTAAACCCTCATTTATGAGCTGAATAATCATGTTCTCCTTCGATTTCGAAGCCATTTTATCACAGAATTAACAAATAACGTTTTAAAATTTTTGAAATAGCACTGCAGACTTTATACTAACAGGCTTTCTTATCAGTCTAAACACGTGACCTCAACATGACAAAATTTGCATAACAGTTAGAACTTTGCCAATACTTTTTTGACATGAAAATTTACGTTTTTGTTGTATATTTTGTGTAAAAGGCATATTAAAATGAAAGTTTCATTAGATTTGTGTGTTTATTACCTCCTGTGTTTGTTATGTCCAGTTAAAATTGTCAATCATTTCCTTTGTTAGCTAATATGATCAATTATAGACAATTGCCAATACTTTTTTACCCACTGTATAATAAAATGATTCTGAAAACTTTCGGCTAGTATTATCTCTCAGAAAATGTTTGATTTATCAAGCAGAAAAGGCCATTTTCAATTAGATAATCTTTAATTTTTATAGAAATTGTATCAGGCCAGGTAGCTGGATCGTTTAATTCAAAGCCATATTCTTTTATTTCAGATTCAGATATTTTTTCTCATCAACATCTAAGTTTTCTATTGTTACAATCGTGGTTTTTCTTAATCATATTCTGAAGAATTTATATTTTAAGATAAATTTTCATTATGGAATTTCAAACCAGATGTTGATGTTATTGGTCCTGGTTCAATTTGTCGTAGCCTCTCGCTACCTCTAAGATTATCAACTCCCCTTCGGGTATTACCTGAATCTGACTATGTTGAATGCATAATAAATTCACTACTTATTTTAACAAATCAATCTTATTTATTGACTTTTTTTAATCAAGAGATTACACAAATACTATTCAATTTTAAGAACAATAAAACACAGTGGAGAATGAGAAGGATTCAATAATCATGAACGACGGAATCCTATCTGAATCTACGAAGGGTCAACGCGTACAATTACAGCTACACACTTATACTTAATTGGAACAAATAAAACTAACCTGATTTTTTATGTTATGGCAGGTTCGTCTAGCTGCTTCCTTAATATCTTGGTGGGAACAACTTGAATTAGGATTCCTTTAATAGGCGACTTCTTTCTCAGCTATTCTCGTAGTTCTTTTATGAACTAATTTTATCCACAACGGTATGATAGACTTTACTCACAACATCTACGTTTACACTTGAAAAAACACTTTTTCATTTCATTTCATTCTCCCTTCATTTCATTCTATTCTCTCTTCATTTCATTCTCTTTTCATTTCATTCGCCCTTCAAACTCGCTAAACCCGAACTTACATAAAATTTCTCATTTGCATAAATCACGCTTTGGCTCCCGGTGGAGATTGGTTGAAATAAATAAAATATTAAAGAGTACGAGGAGGTTAGTGAAACGCGTAAGAACCCGTCACAACCCCCCTCCGAGAAAAAAGCGTGACTTATTGAAGGTCTAAACGACCTGAAAGAACTCGCGTAATACACCTAACGCCTGAAAAAACACTGAACCTGCACAAAATTTTAAATCTAACTCTAGAATGCCTGGAAACACTGAACTTGTAGAAAGTTTTAACTCACGAACTTTAGAATGCCTGAAAACACTGAACTTACAGAAAATTTTAACTCACTAAGTTAGAAACTTTAATTAAACTAGCACTTAGAAATAACTACTCAAAGGGGTACTCCACTCTAATTTATTGATCTTGTACATAAGTTCCCTACAGTGCATCCCATTCGGGCGAAGATCAGGGGAAAACCTTCTTTTAAGGAGAAAACCCTGATCATGCACTTTACTTAAGTGCTAATAAATATAAAAAATTTTTACAATAATATCTTCATACGACATAAATCTTTCATCTCATCACTATGTTCAGGGACTGCTGCCCTGAAAGGAAACCTTGTCAATTTTCTTTCTAAAACATGACATTAAATGCACAGAACATTTATACAACTTCCTTATTGACATAAATATGGCATACATTATATTATATATATATATAGTCTCATAACAAAATAACCTTTATCTGGTTACATTTTCAAAAAATTCCCAATCAATCGCGCTGCGCTGTTAATGTTTTTGTTAGTATTCCTAATTACGTCGCGCCCCGAAACCAGACACTACTTATACATCTTAATAATTACACACAAAAATATATACATTTTTTACATACAATATATTACAACAAACAATACAAGTAATCTCACATATAAAGCCTCGTCTTTAAAGTGTAGCAAAACAATTGCAATTCAACAAATGTTTTTCCACAATTTGGAAAAAAAATTAAATACAAAAGCTTTTTCAATCTATATGAAAATGCGCACAACGCAGTGACATTTGTACGCTAATTTTACAAAAAAAAAATAGACTAGCCCACATGGAAAATACTCTGAACTGTCTGTCAGAGGAAAAATAAACAAATTAGAATTATACAACCTGGCTAGTCTTTAGATCCAATCTGCATAGGCTTTGTCTCCAACCACGGCTTCTGTACTGGATGACCTTGTCCTAGGGCTGTCCTCTCTGCGCTCCCACTTTCTGGGTCCCCTCTTCCATTGAGTCCGCTGAAGCTGATATGCTCCTGCTGAGGCGTTCCTTCTATCTGTGAGATTCTGATTCTGGGTGCTGTCCACTCAAAGTCGGCTCCGGAGGTTGTAAGGGCAGTTCCGTTCCTGCTGAATTGGACGGGATCTATTGTATTTGAATCTGTGGGATGGTCCTGGAATTGTTCCTTCAGAATTCCTCTCTTCCACCTTTCTATACCGCTTTCTGGAGGGACAAAACGGCATTGACGAGGCCAACTTTCTCTTGTACCGGGATACCTGGGCCTCCGGCCTCTTCTTCCTCTGTATGTTCTCAACCCAAGATTCGGGCCTTCCTCTTTTCTCTCTCTCCGTCCAACGTGGCTTTCTTTTCCTAAAATTATACACATCACCCCCCGAAGAAACAGTAGACTCCGTCCACACACGTTTTTTCCTTCTCACCTCCTCTCCATCGCGTCTTATCGTAACTATATCTCTACTACCTTCCAAATTTCCTGATTCTGATCCTCTACAATTCCCATCACTTTCTGATTGCATTAATCTCGGCTGCCTATCATCCGACCTGTCAGATGCTACTGCATTATGATCACTACTTCTCGCAATTTCCGATTCGGCAACACTGTCCTCTGATTCTCTTTGATGGTAAACTCTCACCTGATCCACATTAACAGTTATTCTTTTACCAAACTTTAATATTACTAAATTATTATTTTTCACACTGAGAACTTTATAGGGGCCCTCAAACTTTGGCATAAATTTACCCACCATTTTCTTACTTGCCGAACTCAACGGGTGAGTTTGAACTAACACTAGATCATCAACCTTCACATTAACTTCACGCCTCTTCTTATTATAATATTTCATTCACTTCTCGTGCTGGCGCTTTGTATGTATCCTAGCCTCTTCAAACAACTTTTCTATATTTCCCCAAACTAAGTCTGATCCATCAGTTACCATTACTAATTTTTGAAATGGAGTGGTTAAATTTCGACCTAAAAATAATTCCGCTGGTGTTTTACCCATTGTCTCATGTACTGCTGTCCTTAAAGCATAACTAAACTTACGCAAAAATTGATCCCAGTTAGTGTGATTATCCGCGACAAAACTCGAAATCATTTTTAGATGAGTACGATTAACTCTTTCCGTTTGATTAGCTTGTGGACGATATACCACAGTTTTAACGTGTTTTATGTTCAACCTGCGACATACTTGCTCAAAAACTTCAGATATCCTTTGGGGGCCATTATCACTTATTAATTTAACAGGAGCTCCATAACGCGAAATATAATTCTCAAAAAATGCATTGGCAATTGCTTTAGCCGAAGCTTTCCTTAAGGGAACTATTTCAACCCATTTAGAAAAATTGTCTGTAATTACTAAATAAATTTATAGCGTTCTGGACTAGTTGCAGGGTATGGGCCTAACAAATCTAAAGATACGATTTCATTCGGAAAATTCGTTACTATCGGAATTAATTGACCAGCTGGTAATCCGTTTTTATAATTGACTTTTTGGCATTGGTCGCTACATATTTATAAATGTATTTCCTCATGTACGGGAAATAACACGCGTCTTTTAATTTTAAGTTGGTTTTCTTTTTGCCTAGATGACCCGCCATCGGCGAGTCATGGAATTCTCGCATAACATCTTTACGTAATGTTTGGGGTATAAATACTCTTATAATTCACCTAGTGAGGTTGTATATTTTGCATAATATAACAACCCATCTATTAACCTAAAGTCTCGAGACCAATTTCTACAGATTGACTCATTAATGGAACTATCGTCAGGATTTTCTAAAAACCGCAAGATATGACCTAACTCCGGATCATTCCTCTGTTCTTCTCTCAACTGTTCTCTAGATTATAATACTAACAACCTAATAACCGCACAAGACACCTTTGGTTCTTCATTACTTTCTAACGGGTTTCTAGACAATATATCAGCCACTACATTTTGCGTACCTGGGCGATGTTCCCATTCCACATAAAAATTTGCCAACTTCTGTTTTTGTCCTGCATTTAACTTAGTCTTTAATAAATCTATCCGTACCGGTTTGTCCGAAATTGCCAATTTCTCAATCTGCGAGTCCGGAATGATTAACGATTTCGTAACAAAATCAAAACTTTTCTTTGCATGTGGCATAAAATAAATACCTATGATACATGGATATTGCATCTCAGCAATCACATGAAATTTCCACAACTTCAAAAATTCCCTTATCTTAATTCGTAACTCAATAGTGCCTAAATTTCTGCATTGTGACCCTTGATCCGTAACTACTTCAGCTAACGATTTCTTAATAGGACAAAAAGAAAAATATGATCGGTATGTTTTTTCTGAAATAAATGACTTCTCCGCACCTGTATCCCAGAGAGATTTTATAAACGTGTCATGCAAAAGAATCGGCACATACGGAAGATCAACTGGTGATAACCGTAATGAATTAAGCTTAATTCTATTAGGAGGATCTCCTTCAACACGATCTCTTAGAAAGTTTAAATTGGCATTTCTCTGCCTTCCGCTGTTGCAATCAACATGCCTCCAATTCTGCTTTGCTGAATCATCACTAGGACCCTTCCTAACCACCATCCTACGGTTCTGATGCCGGTATGTTCACTGATTTGGCTGGTTGTTGCGATTTGCTCCCTCGAATCCTTGATTTTGATAATTACGACGAGAAAAATTATTCGCACCCCTGATTAGTCCTCTCTGATCATTTTGTCTATTTCCGACCCCTGTATCTCTCCAATTTCCATTATTCCTTCTTACCGCAGGATTCCTACTCAAATCCCCCAACCTCTTCTAGGAAAATTATTACTCGAACCCTGGGTTTCTCTGCAGCTATGACGTTCCTCATACCGGTCTATCAACTCTAACAACTGAACTTTCGTTGTGGGGTTTCGAACTTCTAAAAAATCCATAATTTGGGGTTCGAGTCGCATTACTATGTGATCAACCAATTTTAGCTCATCATAATTCAATTTAAAGTCTTATGGACTTTTAATAGCTGGTAAATAAAGACTGACGGGGCCTGACCTCTCCGTTGCTTCGATGAAAAAAACTGAGCCGTAAAAAACTCTGATTTATTCCGTACTACTGGAAAACTATCCGACAACTTTTTTTAAGCGTTGCGAATGCTGTCGCTTCTTCATTTACACACTCAAAACCAATGACCTCGAACCAGGCTAACGCTCTCCCAATTAAATGACCCTTTAAATACGCACACGCCAGATTCGCCGGTATTTCATAGTAGGCTATGTTATAATCAATATTTGTAATAAACTCAGACACATTTTCTTTACCCGAAAAAAATAATTCCGGCAAAACTCTAATTCCTGCACTTGCTCTTAATTCCGGTATTTCGGTTGGGCGCCAGTGTCGTAGCCTCTCGCTACCTCTAAGATTATCAACTCCCCTTCGGATATTAACTGAATCTGACTGTGTTGAATGCATAATAAATTCACTACTTATTTTAATAAATCAATCTTATTTATTGACTTTTCTTAATCAAGAGATTACACAAATACTATTCAATTTTAAGAACATTAAAACACAGTGGAGAATGAGAAGGATTCAATAATCATGAACGACGGAATCCTATCTGAATCTACGAAGGGTCGACGCGTACAATTACAGATACACACTTATACTTAATTGGAACAAATAAAACTAACCTGATTTCTTAGGTTATGGCAGGTTCGTCTAGCTGCTTCCTTAATATCTTGGTGGGAACAACTTGAATTAGGATTCCTTTAATAGGCGACTTCTTTCTCAGCTATTCTCGTAGTTATTTTATGAACTAATTTTATCCACAACGGTATGATAGACTCTACTCACAACATCTACGTTTACACTTGAAAAAACACTTTCTCATTTCCTTTCATTTCATTCTCCCTTCATTTCATTCTATTCTCTCTTCATTTCATTTTCTTTTCATTTCATTCTCCCTTCTAACTCGCTAAACCCGAACTTATATAAAATATCTCATTTGCATAAATCACGCTTTGGCTCCCGGTGGAGATTGGTTAAAATAAATAAAATATTAAAGAGTACGAGGAGGTTAGTGAAACGCGTAAGAACCCGTCACAAATTGCTTGTCCATCTAATCCTATTGTGTTTCTGAGATATTTATTTAGAGATCCCGCCAGTTTCTTATTAGCTTCCACACGTTGCAATTTCCTTTTTCTATTTTGTGCTCTACATGCTTTTTTCTTTCTTGAGAACCTGTTCTGAAAAAATATTTATTGCACTAAAAAAAAAGTTTAATTTTCATTCCACATACAAAAAATCTTTCAATATACCCTGGTGTTCAAAAGTTAAGCATAAATCGTAAAATGCGAAAAACATGGAGTAAATATTCGTAAAATTATTTCAAATTTCTTGCGGATATTAATTGGGTGAAGATGAAACATTGGGTTTATGCAAAAATTTTCTGTCGACTACGTCCTGCGCGGAACATTGGCGCATGTCGGAACGCGGAGAAACCGATTCACGCACCATAGGAAGTTCAGACAAGTTTCGTGCAACTGCTGTGTGAAGGAAAGTTGTTAACCATCAATCAAGGTGAATGATGGCACAAAGACGCCAATTTGACATGTTTACGAAAGGAAGAATCGTTGGAATGCTGGAATCTTCACGATCACTAACCGAAGTGTCTCGAATTCTGAATGGGGACCAGTCTGTGATCTCAAGATTATGGCAGAGGTTTCAAAGAACGGGAGATGTTACCCGACAACCAGTATCAGGTCGGCCAAGAGTCACAACCCCTCGCCAAGTCTGATACCTAGTAATAAGTGCGTGACGTCAGAGGGGCAGTACTGCCAGAGCACTGGGTTCGGTGCTCACAGCCGCCACAGGAATACGAATTTCGAGACAAACTGTTTACAGGAGACTCAATCATGCTGGCCTGTATGCCAGAAGACCAGCAGTTTGCATTCCCCTCACGTCTGCGCATAAACGCGCTCGTTTGAACTGGAGTTTGAAATATCAACATTGGAGTGTGGGAGAGTGGGCCAATGTGATGTTCAGTGACGAGTCCCGGTTTAGTTTGAGTAGTGATTTTCGGCGGGTAACGATATGGAGAGAACGTGGAACACGTTTTGAACCAAGAAACATAACGGAAAGACATCATTTTCCATCAAGGGGAGTAATGGCATGGTAGGCATCATGATGGACGACCGTACAGACCTCCATTTCCTTGATATGGGGTCTGTGACATCTCAAAGATACAGAGACGAAGTTCTTGATCATTATGTTCGCTTGTTTCGAGGTGCTGTCGGTCCTGACTTCATATTCATGGATGATAATGCGCCATGTCACCGAGAGGTGCTGATTGATGACTTCCTTGAAATGGAAAACATCCAGAACATATCATGTTCTGCGAACCCCCCTGATTTAAATCCTATCGAGCATGTATGGGATATGCTCGGGAGACAAATTGCAGCCCCTTTTCGCACCCTCCAAACTCCCTTGCGGTTCCCTCAAACGGTTCCAAGAAGCTTGGAACCGTTTGAGCCCACAACTCATGCATCATCTCATAGCAAGTATGGTAAATCGCTGTGTAGCTGCCTGGCTGTCAGAGGTGACCACACCTCTTATTAAACTGCAGCATCAGTATTTTATTTAATGTTTTCTTTCATTTTTTCTTTAAAGTGTGAATCCTTGCTATGCTCAGTTTTCTTTCAAACTGCTAATTTGGATAATAAAATTAATTGATATCATTCTTTTGATTTGCTTCCTTATTTTATAATCATTTTACACTCGCATGTCACGTTTCCCGCCATTGTGATTTACAGTTCCTTCTTTATTCACATAATTATCAATTATGCTTAATTTTTGGACACCAGCGCACTATTTGAAAGTCGAAAGCCTATTTATGTCAGTTGCTCTACTAAATAAAGATTCAGATGCAGAAACTAATTTAACTAAAAGTTTAAAAACTTTTTTTTGCAAAAAATGTATTTTTGAGAATTAAATGTGAATTTTTTTTTCAGGTGATTCAAAACATTTAAGGGTCTCAGGGGTGTTAAAAATGTTTCGAGAGCACAAAATATGAACAATTTTCGACTAGAAATAATTCTTTGAGGTTAAAATGAAATAATTTGATTCTTTTACACATTTTTATAAAGGAATAAAGTTTCAAAAAAGTATAAAATGTCTAAAATATAATCATAATTTTAAAAATAATAAGCACATAAATATAAGAAAAATTTTTGTAAGAAACAAATAGTAAGTTTTACGACGCGCATGATATTTTCTGAAATAATAATTCTAATTACTAGCAATAAGTTGATTTATAAAGTCAAATATATCCTTATTAGATGGTAGCGATTAGATATAAAAAGAATAAAAAATAATATTTTTAAAAAATAAAAAAAGTACATTTTTAAAAACATTTTCAAAAAATTTAATTTTTTTGAAATTTTTCAAAAAATTACAAATATGTAATACTATAAATAGCTAGGATTTAAAGATATGATAGAGTTTATAATTCTGTAAAGTTTTATGCATCAAAGTATGATAGTTTTTGAAACGCAATGCGCGTAAGTGAAAAAAACACAAACTGAGAAAAAAGGCTTTAAAGTTTTAAATTGAATTTGAGAAAATAAATTTTAAAACTTACATGCTAAAATACTCCAGGATCATAGGATATGACTTCCTGTTGCTCAAACAGCTCAATTTCTTTACGATTTTTAATTTTTTTGGCTCTGCGAGCTTTAAACGATGACGTTGAGCTCCTCTTTCTTGACGTAAAGATTCGACGATTGTCACGTTCAGCCAGGGACACACAAACATTTTTGTTAATTTTTAAGCCAAATTTCTCTAAAATAGTAATAAGTATTTGATTTCCATCATTAAAAATGCTGGTTGCTAGATTTGCAGCAATCTCTGCAATCTGAAGGCTAGAATCAATCGTCTTCGGACAAAACTTCCAGATTAATGAATTTAAATTTTCATTAGGATTCTGTGTCTTACCTCCTAAGCATTTCTTCAGGAGTGCCAGATGAGATAAGTCTGCAAATACAGGCTTAATTACATCTCGAACAGCTTTCGAAACTCAGGGTTTGTGTTTATAATTTTGTAAATTATTATTAATTGTGGCATTATACTTACACTATGTATTTGGATTTGTAGGACAAAATCAGTGCATCGGTTCATCATCGGTGCTGCAAGAATGACCCCAAACAGCCCAAATGGCTTTCCGCATTTCCTTTACACTAGTAGAATTGCATCGAATAGCATTACCATAGTAATGCGCAAGCTTATCAATTAAACTATCAGTTAACCTACCTTTACCGCCTATAGTTTTACCATCAGATAATTTCTTCTTACCATATACTAATTTAAGCTTCCTAAGTCTTGTACCCATTCTCTTTTGCACATGACCTACACATTCTATTTTCTGAATAAGATGGTCATCGCCGTATGGATTGTTTTCAGAAAGGGCATTGAATGTTTTTGTGTCGTCATCTCCTATGTAGTTCGAATATTTCAGGTTGTGAAGCTTTTCTGATCGATTAAAAATTCTCAACATCCCGTCAACCTCCATCTTACCAGCAGAGCCAGAATAATTTTTTCTACGTGAAATCTTATGCGCTCTTTGCCATTTATTGTACTTGATACCAAACTTTACCCCTTTATAACTGTCGCTTCATTTGCAAAATGAGGACAACACTTCCCTATCCAAAACCTTACCTGTTTCGGCCCCATTAGAGTACATACTCCAATCAACGATGAATGTCCTCTCGTCTTCCAGGTCCCATCACCACTTACCGTTAAAATGCTATCAGGTAACGAAGAATTTTCTTCGACAGCTGCCCTGTTCATGCTTTCTTCGGCGACTTCCTTCATAACAAGTGAAAGTTTATTATTAATATCATCATATGATTTTTGTTCAACAGGATTAGGAAGACTCATTACAGAACAAAAG
The DNA here is from genome assembly GCA_019973975.1 of Trichonephila clavata. Classification (NCBI taxonomy): domain Eukaryota; kingdom Metazoa; phylum Arthropoda; class Arachnida; order Araneae; family Nephilidae; genus Trichonephila; species Trichonephila clavata. The sequence continues at coordinate 36,832 of BMAO01008796.1, read as the reverse complement.
GTTTTTAATGACTCTAAACCTTGACCTATGCATCTCATTGCTAAAATAGATCTTCTGCTAATTTCTGGAGCATTATTTTTATTCCCAATGTTTTCACAGCTTGAAAAAGTACAAATACTCCCACAGTTTTTACAATGTATTTCAAAATTCGAACATAAACCACGAGTGGATTTTTCATTAGTTGTTAATGGTTTATGACATTTTAAACAGCATGATACTGATAAAATAGAGCTAAAGGTTGAAATAAAATCAAAAATAGGATATTCTTTGAAGTTTTCACTTACCTTAACAAGATTTGACTTTAATGAAGTCTGAATTCCTGAAAGTTTTTTACTAGAAGCATTTTTCATTTCGGCACACTTACTTGTACTTTTCATTTCTACACACTTCCTCGTATCTTTCATATCTGTAACATGTGAGTCACTTACCTTTAAATATTTATTTCCTCTAAATCTTTTCTTGGGGCGATTGCTCAATGATTTTTTCAGAATAAAACAATAAATATCTTCGATTTAGATAAGTGTTTTAAAAAAACGTGTGCTAAAGTAAACACAACAGAATCAAAACACAGCAGAATGAATGTGTTGAGTTGCAGGCTTCCTTCTGATCAACTCAAGCGCTTAAAATATTTCATGACGCTTATTAAAAACAGAAAAATGAAAGGTATGCATAAATCAAAAATAAATGGGCGTGGCATGTGTCCATTTAAAAGTTGTTATGACTAAATTGCTGTTTGCAATTTTTGAATAACTTTCGAAGTTTTTGGAGTATTGTCACGTGGTTAGTATCAATATTTTCAGAAAAAAATGAAGAACAAGATATATTTTTTTCGAAAATTCGAAAAAAAAAAGGGTTAACACCCCTGAGACCCCTTAAGCAGATTAAACAAATATATTAATACAAATTACTAAAAAGCAATAGTTATAAGTAATTGAAATATTAAAAACATCTCAGGTACATAAAAATTATAAACTTTTAATGAAAAAGAGGTATGATTATTTGTAATTCTTTGAGAACACGTTTTATTAGGACGTTCCGTGTGGTAGCGCGAACTCCACACGGAACGTGTTTTTATTGTTCGTATCGGCAATCAAATTTTGTTTTACACAAATGAAATTCACTCGCAGAAACGAAAACAAAAGTAAAATAAAATTTTAATTTAAACTAAAATTGAAGTTCATTTTATTGCCTAGAAAATATAAAACATGCTAAATTGTAAATGTATAATTAACAACTTTTATTTAAGTAACATTAAATTAAAAAACTATAAGTACTACAAATTTTGGCACTTCCCTGGCCTAGGTGCCCTTGTGCGGTGAACAATTTTGCCCCCCCCCCGCAGCGGACTTGGTCATAGGGTATTCGTATGTGACTGGAACAGCAAAGGATTTTCCTCTGCTAAAAGGGGCATTAACAAATAACTTTCCTGTGGTCAGAAATAGAGCAGAACTTGAGGCGGAACTTTTTTTAGCTCTAAGCAAGCTAAAGGTCAGGCACCATCAGATTTTTGCTTACAAATTATTGAAGATTCAGAAAATCCTTAATTTTGAAATGACAGAAGAAAACCTGTTGAATCATATCATTATGAGATTATCCCCACATGTAATTGGTATGTAGAAGTTCGAAACCCCACAACAACAAATTGGTTATGTAGGAGTTCGAAGGCCCAACTTTTGCAATTAGTTACAAAGTGCTAAGAAAGACATAGGTATAAGGGAATCCCAGGTTCGAGTAATAATGTCGGAAGACAGGATTGAGATCCGAGAAGAAGGTTGCCCGACAGTCATTAAGAAGGAAACTGGCGTAATAAGGTGCTGATCTCAGGCGAGCAGATGCAAGGGTTGTGAATAAGGATTCAATAAGTTTTACATATCACGAAGGTGAAGGTAATAGAATGTTTGAGCATAACAGGACCAAGAATGATCGAGGTGATCATGGATCCGAGACTCGAAGGGGTCTCATTAATTATGTCAATAGAGGAACTGGAAATCAGTTGAGGAGAAGTGATCGAGGAAACAGAAGAAATTTAAATTGTTTGAGCTATCGATCTTCGGGAGGTAATCGATCGCAAGTTGAGGCAAGTTCTCCTATTAGAATCGCATCTTTAAGATTAAATCCTGTGATCTACTGTATGCACTTATACTGTTGCATGAAACTTTTATCAAACCATTATAGAATACCGGTGCTGAAAAATCTTTTATTTCGGACGAGGTGTTAAGTCAGATTTTTCGTATAAGACCAAGAAAAAGTCAAATGCTGAGGTAGTCACAGCACAAGGTGCAAAATGTATGAATTTGGGCATGGTTGAATTGCAGGTCAGAATTCAGGAGTTCACGAAAACATGGCAATTCCATATCATTGAGGGGATACAGTTCCAATGCATCCTGGGTGTGGATTTTATGCGGGTAACAAAAGTAGCTTTGGATTTTGATAAAAAAAATCGTTTGTAATTCCGGATTCAGATATTAAAGGGGTACCACAAATATAGAAGAGCAGGTAGAGATCGATCTCTCGCATACGAAATGGGATAATTCTCAAAAAGAAGTGTTACAAAAATTATTTAAGAGTTTTAAAGGACTTTTTTCAGATAAACCAAGGCTAACCCATGTCTCGTATTATGAAATAGATACGAGTGACAAGCCGCCCGTGATTTCTGGACCGTACAAGTATGATAGAGTCAAACAAAAAATTATTGATTATCATGTAAATAAAATGTTGGATGAAGGTACGCGATAATACCTATCCAATCTCCCTATACTTTTCTCGTTGTGTTAAGCCATAAAAATAATGACATGAACTTTTATATGACTTTTATAATGACTTATAAAAATAATGACCCCTGATTCCCCCGAGGCCTACCGCATTGCGATAGACTATCGAAAAATAAACGCAATAACCAAATATCCTCGGTATCCTCTACCACTCATTGAAGATTTAATTAAGAACATACCACTGCCATGTCTTCATTTTTAAGGAGTTGGGAAGATCACTGGCGGCAATCTATTTAGAAACATTTTTTGACCATAGGTTTTTCCACACCCTACTGTTTTAGATTTTACTCATTTTTGCCTGCCTCTCATTCGAAGTAAGGCCTTTTAGAAACTATAAATCCAGTTACATTCTCTCAGATAATGATTTATTGTTGTCATTGCTAAAAATACCATGAAAAACCGTTGGGGAGGGGTTAAACAATTAGCTGCCTCTATGTACACTTTCCTTCCTCTTTAGCGGAAGAAACGTCCCAACATCTCAAACGGGTACTGTGGGGTATTATGCTCCTTGCAGGATTTGACCCCTAGGATAAAACGACCCTTCTCTATTGTTCAAGCAAAAGCAGCTCACCTTGAAAGTTTTAAAAGGACCCCTTTTCCTTCTTTGATAAGGATCTTTAGCTGACTGTTCCATCCGTTCACTGTATGCATTCTCCTTCCGAGAAACAACGATCTTTGCGGGTAGCACATAATAAAATGAAAACCAACCCATGCCCCCCCCCCCAAAGAGTGTTGAATTATTTGTTTTTGCGAGTTCTGGGTACTTTTGCTTATATTTTCAAATGACTTAATTAAAGAATTGACTGATCTTAAAGCTAGTACTTCTTTAAGTGCCCACGCAAGAGTTAACAATATTTCTTTCAAAGCCCTTATCTAGAATGAAATTTAAATATAGTGATAAACAAAGTAAATCGGAATTTATTAACATTATATTCTATTGTTTAGACTTCCGGGGTTCAATGAAATAATTTTATGCTTGTTAGTACAATGTTTTACAAAGCTAAATAGATTTCTAATGGAAAATGCACCTTTTTCCGTTTGCGGAAATAATACCTACAATGAAAGAGAAGAAGCAACTTTTCGATAGATCATCAGATTCGATATAAAAATCTAAGTTTACGCAAGAGCAGCTCCTAAATTTTAGGTTACAAATTCATGCAAAATACACTGGATTTGTTTCACAATTTAAACATTCTAATGTCCTTCAGAACTATGCATTTAAAGGGAAAAACATTTCTGAATGTATCTGAGGGCAAAAACAACAAAATATTTTTTAAAAATGAAACACTGAAAATATGAAATGCGATTGCAGATGATTTCAATACATCCAGACTTTAACACTTTGTATAGAAAAATGCAAACACATATTCCAGTTACTGAATAGAACGTATGAAAAGGTATCACTTAGATCACAAATTAATGTTAGTAGTGAGAATAAATTATATTAAAAAATTACAATAAAATTTTTGATGAAAAATGCAATACTTTTTTTAAAAATTGTTTTCACATGAAGTACCTATAACATGATGATCTACTTTAAATATTATTTTTTAAATGCATTATTTATATATAGTATTTGTGTGTGGGAGGGAATGGAGCTCCCTGAAATTGCCTTATAGTTCTAAGGGTGTGAGTTCTAAGTGAGTTTAAAGAGTTTGAATACAACTGTGGCACATAAACTGGTTCGCTAACTGGTATTATCCTAACTTGTGCACAATACCACCCATTTTACGTTATAATTAGCACTTGCAGAATTTCACATGACAGACCTTTGGTAAAATCAAAATTCAAATCACAACTCAGCTGCGGCTCTTTAAAAAACAATAAGAGATACAAAAAATAGTTTAATAAAAAATAAAAATTAATGTTCTAATTAAACATATAGAATTATTCCTCAAAATACAGCTTTTTATACTAAAGAGTATATTACACAGAAACCTTTCATGAAATGCAGTTTCCTAGTTTATAAAAGCAAGTTGAAAAAAATGCAAATGATTAAATTAAATCATTAGATAATAAGTAGTATGAAAGGTTGTAGATTTCCCTTGAATATATGACCTGATTTGAAAATACCAAATTGTATCATATTTTAATTGCGTGAATGTTTACAAACAATTTTGTTTCATATTTGTTACTTCACTAAAGAATTAGAAATTTGCAGTGATTTTATCTTAATTTTTAAATTTATTTGTTTGAATTAGAATTGATGTTTGGGTTATGGAAATCTAGAGATCTGATCTCAAATAATCGGCTTTTAACCGAGCAGAGGGATTGTAGTAGCCTAGTGGTCATGGTCACGGACTCTTGATCATCGTGTCATGAGTTCGAGCTCTAGTGTCACTAAAGCACAACTTATAAAGAGGGGGCCGATGCACAATAAATATGTTGAAGCTCAATGTCCTCCTGTTGGTGTGGTAGTTAGAAGAAGAAGGCGCCAGAGCGCGCGCGCGCTCAGATGTCGTCCTCGTTTCTTGACGGAGGTTCAAATTACGAGGTCCACCGCCAATAGCCCTTGGACTGTTTTATAGTGGGACGTTGAGATATAACCTCATTCAATCGAGTCACGGTTTCGATTCTGATTTCATTGAAAATCCTTCTATAAAATATTGCTGCATTTTTTTTATAATGGAATTGATCCTCAAATTTTTTAAGTAGTGTAATATGCAAGTTAGGAAAAGTAAACAACAAGCTCTGGTATTAGCCTTATTACTGAACTGCATTTCAAAATTGTGAGATCCAACACCTATCCAAATTAAAATTTATATTTGTATTTGATTTGGAACCATTTGTGCTTAGTTCTTTTACGGTAATATCGTCTTTAATAAATAGGTTGTGCAAGCAGAAATCTATAATTCAAAAAATAAAATCTTGAAAATCACTTCTATACTGTAAATATAATAGTAATCTAAAGCCAGTACCACTTTTCCACTTAGGCACGTACCTAGGGCGCAAAAAATTGGAGGGTGAAAAAAGAGGGGAAAAAATTAAAACAACAGCGAAAGTACCACCGCCTAGCGAATCATGAGGGATATATTTCTGCCCTCTAGAGAGTAAAGACTAAAATGCGAATTACTATGGAAAATGAAAAGCTTAACAGTTTGAGGCTGCTATGCACTCAAAATGATATTGCAACGGATATTGAATACAATGAAGTTATTAATGATTTTCTCAAAAAAGTCATTCGTTTTTCGAAGAAAATGTTCGTTCTACAAGTACAATGATAAGTGACTCAACAAAAAATGAGGATATCAAAAAGTAAAAGATAATAAAGCGATTAGCGATGAAAAAGATGATACCTAATAAGTTGAAAGCAGTTTATACAATAATGTATACTCTATACTGTAATTGCAAACGATTTCATTAATTTACTGTACTAATTTGCAAAAGAGTGATGGTCCGTGATGCCTTAAATTAAGAAATGAACAAGAGTGACCAAACCATACCACTATTCTTTCCTTACGACTGTCAGTCCATAACACGGTGGGCCCATAGGTGGTAGATAATGCAAAGATTATTCGAACAGCAAAAACTAAGAAAGGGAAAAGAGCAAGAAAGTTAACGAAAAATCTCTCCCGAAACAAAACAGGAAAAGTAAGAATTGAAGGAAGATGTAGGTGCTCTGAAAATAGGGGGGGGGCGTAGCTATTAAAGTGCCTAGGGTGCCGGGGAGGTTAAAAACGGCCCTGTCAAAAGCTTCGATCATTTGGTACACTTCTGTCTTATAAGTTAACTAGCCGTTATCCGCCAGGTTAGCTGGGTGTTTCATGAACTTCCATGAATTATACAGCTTATATATATAATTACTAATATCTAAGTCCTAGCATTAAGCATTCGATTGCATTAAAAAACATTTTTATAACTCTCACCTCTTGATTTAAAAAGGACAGGACTTGAATTTCTGAAATTGAATTATTCCTTATGCTCCAGTAACCCCCTCCCTCAAAGTAGATTTTCGCAAAACCTATTTTAAGTAAAGCTTGCTGAAAAAATAAACATGTTTATCAAATTTGAAGTTAAAATCTAAAAGTTCAAAAACGGAATTTTTTGTATCAAAAAAAGCCCTTTAGTGGCGTAACGTAGAACATTAGCCACCCCCTCAAAATCAAGTTTGGGGCCCCAAACCGGATCTTAAAAAGGGTTCATACTTAACAAGTCAGGCTTTGGGTCAGTCAGGCTTTGGGTCCCCCCGCGATGCGGGGGTGTACGTTATACCACTGCCTTCCTTTGAGGGGCGATTTCCGAAGGGCCCGTTCTTAGCGGATTTCAATTCAACAAAAGAAGTATGATTACCAAATTTCATTACTGTTGGTCTAGTACATAGGTTCTCAACGTGGTCGATAAGGCCCCCTTGTGGGCGTTTGAGGCCTTCGGGGGGCAGTAAAAGAACCTGAGAAAATTAAGGGGTGTTGAGATGGCACGGAGGGGGACTTGAGAAGATTAACTAAAAAAGACTAAAAAAATGCTCTGATTATATTCTAACAAAAGTAAACTTTAATGTTGTTTACTCATGTTGATTGTATGCATTTAAATAATTTCTATATCATATACGAAAATTCAAATATTTCGGTAGTTCGGAAAAGGGATGAAAAACTTTAAGATTGCATTACATCCAGACCTACATTAAATTGAATGATATGGTGCATTTTAATTTCAGTACTGCACTTGTTGTCTTCGTCTCTGAACAGTAGGAAACATGTTTCGACCACTGCATTTCATTACGTATATTATCCAAGAAACGTAATTAAAGATGTTAACCAGGAATTCACGTGATTCCTTAAAGGCTGAAACTGTGATATTTATTTTGAAAGCAATCGTTTATCAGAATTACTTCGTATCATCAAAACCCCTGCGTCTTTATTTAACAGGTAAACTAAAACTTTTCTTCCACTCTTTTAAATGAAGAAATTCAGTAGCGTTTCAATTGCAACAATATCTTACCTATGACAAAAATATATAATATTACACATTTAAATATATTTGTAGCAATAGATATTTCACAGATTCGCAAATAAAATAATTGGTGCTTTAGAAAAAAAATGAAATTAAAAAATATATTCTTTTAGTAATGGGATATTTTTTAAAACTTAACTCTTGTTTTCATCATGTATTATGTACACTCTTATTTTTCTAGAGTGGGAGGGGGCGGTATTGAAATATTCAATAGAAAAGGGGGTGGTATTGAAATATTTACTTGAAAAGGAAGCTCTTCAAAAAAGGTTGGGAACCTATGGTCTAGTAGTTCGGGGGGCTCCAGCTTTGTATATCTATATATTATTAAAAAATACATTTAATTCTACTAAAAAATACTAATTGAAACATGGCAGTCTTATCACGACCAGGGGCGGCTCTAGGGCCGGACCTATGTCCGGGGCGGTAAATTTTAAGGGCGGCATTTGGACCAAATTTTAAAAATACTTTTTTTTTGTTATGGAAAATTTGGAAGAAGTTAAATGAAGAAATTGAAGTACACTAACTAGGGAAAAATATTCAGAACGAGATAATTTCTCTTTTATATGAGAATATTAAATTATACATTGTTCATAAAATTAAACAAGCTAAATATTATTCGATTATTTTAGATTGCGCCCCTGATGCCAGCAAGATCGAACAAATGACATTTATGGTAAGGTATGCACGTATTGAGAAATCTAATTCCAACGAAGTTATTGTTAAAGCTAATGCGAGTTTTTTTTTTGGTTTCCTTCCAGTTGAAAGATTAACTGGAAGAAAATTTTCAAGTTTGATAGTTGAGAAACTTCCAAAAAAGGAGGGCTAAATTTGCGGGGGCAGGCCTACAATATCGGAGTGAATATGAAAGGCGTGAAATCAGGGGCTCAATTTAAAATAAGAACGTTAAATCCGTGAACAACCTGTGTGCCATGTAGTAGCCCCTCTTTAAATTTGGTCGTTAAGACATGGCAAAAGCCTCCTTAGACGCCTGTACTTTTTTTAATATAGTTCAAAAAATTTATTTTTTTCAGCAACTTTTCGTTGGGTTACATTATTAAAATGTATAAAGGGCATAAAACTTTAAAGCCACTTAGTGTAAATAGCTGGGAAAGCTGAATAGAGGCTATTAAACCCTTAAGTTATCAATTGGCAGGTTTTTTGATGTTAGTTTTTATAATAATGCTGAAATTGACAACTCTAAGGTCTCTGGATTATTAAGTTCTACTTAACAATTCAAGTTCATATGGCCATCATTATTTGGTATAAAATCTTTAATTGCATTAAAATCCAATAAGCAAGCTATTGCAAACAAAATATTACGATCTACCACCATCTACTATGGAACTCTTAAGAAATTGTGAAGATTTTTTTAAAGATGTGACTTTTGATAAAATGCACTTTGTTGCAAAAGAACTGGCCGTCCAGACTGATAAGTCTTCTAACTTTGAGGTGACGCAGCCACTTCACACAGTTCAACGGGAAAATGTGAATTTTAATTATGAAGCACAAAATGATCCGATGGAATATCCTAAATTAAAATTCAAGATAGAGTTTTATTTTTTTACATTGGACGAAGCAGTTACTGAATTGGAATGCAGATTTAATTTCATGAGTACTGACAGTAATTGTTTTCAATTTTTATACAATATATATGATTTAAGAGATACCCATAAGACTTTAATTTATTCAAAACTGTAAAAATTTAGAAATGATGTTGACCGACAGAAAATCATTGGATGTAAATGCGCTTGATTGAGCAGATGAGATAACGTAAGTTTCAGCTTTAGCAGGCAAAAAAAAAGCCCAGTTGAAATTTTAAAATTTATTTCTGTTTTAAAATTTGCTCCAAATCTTGCTATTGCATTTATTTTACTTTCTTTACTAATGAGTTTGGCAAGTGTAGATATTAGTTTCTCAAAATTAAAATTAATAAAAACTTCTGACAGTTCACAAATTTTAAAGATAGATCAAATGGCTTAGCTACATTGGCTGTAGAACATGAAATAGCTGAACAAATTCATCAAAAAATTTTCAGAATTAAAAGTCAGAAAAAAAACTGGTAATTTTTTTATGTGTTTCAGTTTTTAATATATATACTAGCTTTCATGGCCCGGCGTTGCACAGGCTTTTACCGAGTGCATACATGTAGGAAAGGAGTGCAAGTTTTCTTTTACTTCTTTTGATTTTTATTGTAAGAGATGGCACCACTAATCGAAACCACGTGAGTTTTAGCTGCGCGATACGATGAGATCATGTAATTATAAAGGTGGCAGAAAGAAGAAACTGGGAGTTGCACCAAAGCTTGAACGGAGGCAGGTCAGAGGAAATCGCTCTCTCCGTTGTTTTGAGAAAGAGTACGTGTTTTCGGAATTAGTAAGGTGTTATCTCGAATAATTTAAAACCCCTTGTAAATAGTTAATGTTTTAGTTGTGTTATTAATAAATTAAGTTATTTTAACTCTGCGTGCTTATTTTAACATTAAAATCGAACCTTCCCCTAGACGCCGTCCCACAAATTGGGGGTTCGACCGAGAATTTTTTAAACTATTCAAAGTTTTATCTATTTTTAAAAGTTTTACCTCCTCATCGATTTTTGATTTCCTGAGTGGTACATAGACCTTGCCTTGCATCGAATAGAAACCCGGCGAAGCCTTCAGCTGGATAAGAAATTTTACGAGCGATACGGAAATACTTCAGCGAGAACAGTCAACAAGAAAAAGGAGTCCATTGACTTGGTTAGAAACACGGAATCTTGGCGAATTTCCACGTCAGCTACAGTCAAACAAAACTGGAAGCCCAGCGACTCAACGAGATACTGAACGGGATTACCTTGATCATTGAGGTCAACACTGACGAGAGAACCTTTGGAACTGCATCGAATTGCGAGTTATCAACACGAAACAAGATTTCTTGTGTCATTGAGGTCAAGGTAAAGTGTCTTCAGAATTACATTGAATTGTGCTAGTATCATTTTTTTTGGTATTGTGTGAGTAATAGGCGAAAATTATATAAATGAATGATTTTGTGTGTATATTTCCTGTTCTGTGAATCTGAAATTGAATTTTGAAGTACTAGGTATTATTATTGGTTTAATTGCAGACATAAATATTTGATGTTCCTTCAGTTTTGGATTAATAACTGAGTACTTTCCGTGTTTTTTCTTAATCTATTTTTGATAAATGAGAGGAATGCGTTGTTTTTTTAATAAAAAATAAAATTGATATTAACTGTAATACTGTTGTGTTTTGTAAAAGGATTTAAGTTCCGGGAATTCTTTAAAAAGTCCATTTTTGTCTATAATTGTTTATAATTGATAATTGCATCTTATTTAAATTATCTTTTGTTTCATTTTAAGTGAGTAAACATTTTGTGTGTCATTTTAATGGTTTTGTCTCATTTAACTTGGGTAAAAATTTAAGTTGTTCTCTGGGTCACCATTCTGAGTATAAAAATGGCATTCTTACTCGCGAAAAGGAAAGAGGATTTGGTGTCACTCGCCGAGGATTTGGATCTTACTATCGAAGCAGGTATCACAAAATTGAAGTTAAAGGAGCTGATCGTAAAAAGCCCAGATTACGTTGAAGACGATGTTAAAATGATGCTTCATAGCATAGTGGAGGAACGTACAGAAAGGGCTGAGAGAGAAATGGCTGAGAGAGAAAGGGCTGAGAGAGAAAGGGCTGAGAGAGAGAGGGCTGAGAGAGAGAGGGCTGAGAGAGAGAGGGCTGAGAGAGAGGATATGCGAAAGGATGAGAGAGAAAGACGAGAGTAGGAATTAGAGAAGTTGCGAATACAAGCGCAACAGACTGCCGGTATGCCGAATAACACCGAAAACGTTCAAGCATCGAATAAACTGTTTCACGAAACTTTTCATAAGTTTAATATGAAGGAAGATATTGGTTTGAATCTTACCTTATTTGAGCGTCATGCAGATTGAACTTCCTTACCGAAAAAAGATTGGGTTCAAAAACTTATAGGTTTAATACCCGTTGAAATTGCCCATCTGATCGCAAGAGAACCAACTGGTAAATGTAACGATTGCGATCATATAAAGAAGTTGCTCTTACAAAGATTTAAATTATCTCCGGAAAAATTTCGTCAGTTATTTTTGTTTCACCAAAAGTCCGATGAACGAACATGGCAAGATTTTCAACACGAATTACAGACGTATTTTGATGGATGGACTTTGGGCTTAAAAGTTAACACCTACGACCAATTACGAGACTTAATCATAGCCGATCAAATGAAGAAGAGGGCGCCGTATGATTTTCAGGAACACTTTTTGGACGAATGGTCTACTATTAACTCATCTATTGAACTAGCGAAAAAATTTGAAGATTATGAGGACGTCCGAAGGACTATAGGGGCAAAGCAGTTAAACTCATTTGCTAAGAGATCGAACAATAACGATAATTGTTCTCGAAGGCAAGAACGTTTTCACCTTGGAAATAATTGGAATGATAGAAAATGCTTTCAATCGACGAGAACTTACGATAATAGAGTTAAACAGGTAACATGTAGCTACTGCAGGGGACCAGGTCACTATGCCCTAGATTGTACAAAGCGCAACAAGGGTACGAAAATCAATAAATCTTCAAGCTCTTCGGTCCAGATCTGTTCTCGAATTCAGCAAGACAGAATTAAGACCAGGTAAATAACCATCGGAAACAAGACTTTTGAGACTCTAATCGACACTGGAAGCTCAGTTTCGCTCATTCGTGAAGATGTAAGCAAAGGAATCATCGAGCAATCGAAGCTCTCGAAGGACATTGTCGTGTTATCTGGATTGGGAAAGTACGAAGTCAAAACAAAAGGATCGTTCCAATGAGAAATCGAGTTGGATGGAGAGAAATATTCCGTAATATGGCATGTCGTGCCTGCGGTGCATTTGGAGTTCCAGGCAGTGATAGGATCGGACATTTTGGAACAAGCTTTTGTTGGCTTTGATAAAAAAGGTGTTTATTTCCGTAAACACGAAGAGAAGGTGTGGTTTGTGAATACACAGGTTTGTGAGGCAAGAACTGAAGACGAAATCGAAGTTAAACATGTTATCAAACCTCAAATAAGAAAGGAACTCTCTGAACTAATCAACAGCTATACACCTAAGAATACCGAAATGACAAATGTATCCATGAGAATTATCCTGAAGGATGATATACCAGTTTACCAAACAGCACGCCGTTTGTCGTTTCTGGAGAATCAGACCGTCAACAAGCAGATCGACGAATGGTTGGATAAGGGAAACGTGAGACCAAGCTCTTCTGAATATGAAAGTCCAATCGTGTTAGTCAAGAAGAAAGACGGTAACGACAGACTATGCATTGACTATAGGGAACTGAACCGAAAACTAGTCAAGGATCGCTTCCCCTTGCCACTGATAGAGGACGTATTGGATAGGCTGCAAGACGCCAAAGTGTATTCCACGTTAGACTTGAAAAATGGGTTTTTTCATGTCGACGTAATCGAGGATTGCAAGCATTTCACCTCCTTCGTTGTACCAGACGGGCAGTTCGAATTTAATAAAGTGCCTTTTGGTCTCAGTACAAGCCCAAGCGTATTCCAAAGATATGTGTGCAGCATTTTTAGGGAACTCATGCGAAAAGGCATCGTAATAATTTGTTTGGACGATTTGATCGTTCCAGCTAAAGATGAGAAAGAAGGTTTGGAAAAACTAAAGAAGGTGTTTGAGGTCGCATCCAGATATGGGTTGGAGATCAAGTTTGAAAAATGTCAGTTTTTAAAACGAAAGGTGGAATTTTTGGGTCACGTTGTCGAAAATGGAACGGTACGCCCTTCAGTTGCAAAAACGATAGCTGTCAAGAGGTTTCCTGTACCAACGACTGTCAAACAAGTCCAAAGCTTTTTAGGACTCACTGGCTATTTTCGAAAATTTATTCCGTCATACTCTAAAATAGCGAAACCTTTGAGTGATATAATTAGAAACGACAATCGATTTGTCTTTGAACGACTTCAAATAGAAGCATTTGAAAAGCTCAAGCAATTATTGACTGAAAGTCCAGTATTAAGTATTTTCCAGCAGGGAAAAACAATCGAATTGCACACGGATGCAAGTCAACAAGGCTACGGAGCCGTCTTACTCCAAGAGGCAGAAGATGGAAAATTGCATCCAGTTCAATACATGTCTAAGAAAACAACTCCGGCAGAGGAAAAGTATAGCAGCTATGAACTTGAAGTTCTTGCTGTTGTCAACGCTTTAAAGAAATTTCGTACCTACCTTATGGGAAATCATTTCAAAGTCATAACGGATTGCTCAGCGTTTCAAAGGACTATGGACAAAAAGGATTTGGTTACTCGTATAGCGCGATGGGCATTATTGCTGGAAGAGTTTGATTATGAAATTGTGCATCGTTCCGGCCAGAGAATGCAACATGTGGATGTCCTTAGTAGATAGGATGCCCAGTCGCAATAATTACTAACGATACTCTAACCGCAAGATTAAAAAGGGCACAACAAGAGAATGAATACACTCAGAGTCTAAGGTCACTGATTGAAACAAACAGCAATTCAGACTTTTTCAATAAAAACGAAATACTTTACAAATATGTTGAAGGTCGTGAATTGATAGTTGTACCAAGAGATATGCAAACTGAGATAATTAAGTTAGCACATGAGAAGGGACATTTCTCCGTTGCCAAGACAGAAGGAGTTGTGAAACAAGAATTTTTCAGTCCCAATTTGAGCAAGCAGGTGCAAAATGTAATTGTTAACTGTGTGCCATGTATTTTGACCAACAAAAAAAGTGGAAAAAAGGATGAATTCCTCAACCCCATTCCTAAAGAGGATGTACCATTAAATACTTATCACGTCGATTTTATCGGACCTTTGCCTTCTACTAACAAGAAATATCAGCATATTCTCATAATAGTGGATGCTTTTACAAAATTTACCTGGCTTTATCCCGTTAGATCTACTTCCGCAGAAGATGCGTTGGATAAATTAAAATTGCAACAAAAGACTTTTGGTAATCCCAAGAGAATAATAACAGACAGAGGTTCTGCTTTTACTTCTGGAGCTTTTGGAGATTATTGTACTAATGAAAACATTCAACATTTGCAAATCGCCACCGGAGTACCCAGATGGAATGTCCAAGTCGAGAGAATACACCGAACTATTATTCCCGTTTTGACCAAGCTGTCAATTGAGGAGTCTACCAAGTGGTTCAAGTTCGTAGACCAACTTCAAAGAATTTTAAATAGTACATTTAATCGTAGTACTAAGTGGTCTCTATTTGAATTATTAATTGGCGTCACCATGAGAAACAAGGAAGACCCTCGCCTGAGAGAGTTACTGATGCACGAAATGATGGAGAAATTTCAAGAACAGAGGAACCAATTACGACAAGATGCAAAAAAAAAAAAATATCCAGAAGATACAGGCAGAGAATAAAAGAACCTATGACAGGAAGCGCAGGAAGGCCCCTAACTTCCAGATGGGTGACTTGGTGGTCATTCAGAGAACACAATTTGGGACAGGTTTGAAATTAAGGCCTAAGTTTTTGGGACCATATAGAATAGTTAAAGTAAAACCTAGAGATAGATATGATTTAGAGAAAGTGGGTGATCATGAGGGACCTAAGATAACAAATTCATCTGCTGATTTAATGAAATTTTACTCACCATGATGATGTATTTTAATAAAAAGCGTTTTCTATTCTTTTTAAAAGAACATAATGTGTATTAACGTGTTTTGCTTTCTTTGCTATTAATATTTCATTTTTGAGAAATGTATCCTTATTTTCAAATTTGAATGTCTATATTGGAATTTTTATCTCCGATTAATATTAATTTTGCACAGGCCTATATTTTATTGTATGGTATGTAAAATCACTGAGGTCAGTGATTCCCAGGATGGCCGAACTTGTAGGAAAGGAGTGCAAGTTTTCTTTTACTTCTTTTGATTTTTATTGTAAGAGATGGCACCACTAATCGAAACCACGTGAGTTTTTGCTGCGCGATACGATGAGATCATGTATTTATAAAGGTTGCAGAAAGAAGAAACTGGGAGTTGCACCAAAGCTTGAACGAAGGCAGGTCAGAGGAAATCGCTCTCTCCGTTGTTTTGAGAAAGAGTACGTGTTTTCGGAATTAGTAAGGTGTTATCTCGAATAATTTAAAACCCCTTGTAAATAGTTAATGTTTTAGTTGTCTTATTAATAAATTCAGTTATTTTAACTCTGCGTGCTTATTTTAACATTAAAATCGAACCTTCCCCTAGACGCCGTCCCACATACATATGTGCATTGACAAAAAAACGTACAAAATGACAAATGAAATTCATATGAAAGTGTCTTTTTTTAAACTACCTTTTTTAAAAAAATAAATATAATCAGTTTTATAATATTTTTTAAAAATATATGGCTAACTATGTTTTGTCCATTATTTTACATATATGTGTATAAAATGTTTCACATATTCAAGAAATATTTTTTGTAAGAATTCATAAATTTATTGGTAATGAATTCAATGGTATGAAATTTCCTGAATGAAATCAAAATCTAAAAACTATAATAATTATATAAAATGAGTGAGCTTGGGAATCAGGACACAGTTATAAAATAGCAATTCATTGTCCTCGAAGACAACCTTTGCACAGTCATGACCCTTGTAAACGTACTTGAAGATATATTTGACGGACTTCAGTGAACTGCAGATTTCCACATTAATATGGGCATTGTATTTTTTGGTGAGGTATGGGTTATACGGCACAATCCACCTATTATCAACAACATTGCCATTTATCACAATATGATTTGCGTTGTCACGACGCCTATACATTGGATAACCATTGATGTTCTCAGCAGTTGTTTCTCTAAATTGCTTGGGGTATCCCTTTGTGCAAACACCATCAACGATACATGGAGCATTGGGGTTCAACACACCACAAGGTCCATGCATCATTGTAGATTTGACAATTTCATGCAATCTAGGATCATACAAAATAGGATTTAAAATATCTTTCCTAACTGATAAACGGTGCACGTAAAACTGTAAATCGGTAAAACTTTGATTAACGCGAAAACCTTTCTCACCACATGGAAAAAATAAAACGTAAGTCATTGGATCGCAGTTAGGATTGAGAGTATTAATCCTGCACAGTTGGTGTTGTTTGGGATAAATGCAGATATCCCGGTTATTCGGTGGAATGCCATCAGAGCTTTTAAACACCATTGCAACCTCATTTGTTTTGGGAATATTATATCTTTCTCTGTGTGCTCTTCAGAATCAAGTCTCTCAACACTGATGTACATGGTAACGTTTTCCGACGCCTCATGTCCTTCTTCACAAATCACCTGCTGCTCCAGTTCCCACATCATTTTGTACGCAGCTGCGCAAAAGGGTTGACTCTTCTAATTATCTCATCAAATCTTCTCATAAGTTCCAGATAGCATTCAGAATTTTGACAACGCTCCATTCGTCGACAAGTAGCAAGTTCAGAATCCAAAACATATAACTGAGCAAATTTTTCTTCTCCTGCTTGAGCTGGATGTAAATGAGAAGTCCTGTGATAAATTTGACCATGAATTCTGAAGCAATATGCTCCTCTACCGGCAGGTGGTACAATCTGTGCGCCCATTGAAGCAAAGGACAGAGCACTGTTGTACGACCTTATGTTTTTCTTGAAATGCTCAGATAAATCATGGCTACCATCCATCAATCCTTTCATTTCTACTGGATATGTTGAAGCTTCTTCAATTATCTTCCCATTATGGCAGCAATGGGTGTAAGCTCCTCTGACATTCTTTTCTGCCCCAAAATACAAACCCCCACATTTCAGACAAACATTGTCCATTTCTCCACAGTTATGCTCTTTAACAACAGGGTAAAGAAAGGTTCTTGCGGCATAAAAAGTTTGTATCTGAAGGAAATTTTTTTCTTCAGTGACGTTCAGACGGCGTCCTCTTGCATGCTGTGCCATGGTTGACAGTCGATGACTTCTCTGTTCTTCAATTGGCTCCGCTCTTTCTCTCCTGGTCACGTTTTGCCATGGCTGCCAATCGGTGACTTCTCTGTTCTTCCGTTTCCTCCGCTCTTCTCTCCTGCTCACGTTGTACCATGGCAGCCAATCGGTGTCTTCTCTGTTCTTCAGTTTCCTCCGCTCTTCTCTCCTGGTCACGTTGTACCATGGCAGCCAATCGGTGACTTCTCTGTTCTTCAGTTTCCTCCGCTCTTCTCTCCTGGTCACGTTGTGCCATGGCTGCCAATTGGTGACTTCTTTCTCCTTCAGTTTCTTCTGCTCCTCTCTTTGACACGTTGTGCCATGGCTGACAATCTCCTGTTTCTTTCTTCTTCAGTTTCAGTGGCTCTTCTTTTGCCTTCTCTAATTACCTGCCTTCTACGGGCAGCATCACCTGTAATGTTTCTTTTCCGTTTAGGCTTTGCAGATGAAAAACAATCAAACAAAGCGGAAAAAAAACTATTTAAAACTTTACAGCTAGACCTGATTTACGTTCAATGACAGTTATATATAGCAAATACAAATTAAGAATAATATAGTGATTGAATTAATACGATGCAATGATTTTCAACACTAAAACATGCTAAATAAATTACTACAAAATAAAGTTTCAAGCACCTATTTTTACTTTTAAGAAAGACATATACAAAATCAATTTAAAGTTTTTCACTGATCTAATATTATGCAAATAAATACGTTACGTTTGAATAATTCCTTTGAAAATCTACAACAAAATTAAAATAGAAACAATCAAACAAAGTAAAAATACTAATTAAAACTTTACAGCTTAATGTTAAATGACAGTTACATATAGCAAATACAAATTTAGAATAATATAAAGATATAATCAATACAATGCAATGGTTTTCAACAATACAACACCCTAAAAAAATTACTACAAAATAAAGTTTCAAATTCTTATTTTCACTTTTAAAAAAGACACATACAAAATGAATTTAAAGTTTTGCACTGATCTAATACTCTACAAATAAATACGTTAGGTTTGAGTAATTCCTTTGAAAATCGACAACAAACTTAAAACAGAAACAATCAAACAAAGTAAAAATACCAATTAAAACTTCAAAGAGAGTACTTAACTTTTTTTTCTTAGATAATCCACAGAAAATGATGCGCTATATGAATTCTGGTATCCAGAGAAATCCTAAAATTTGAGAAATGGCGGGAAGTCAGAGCAGCCAGGGTTTATATACGGTCAATTGGTTGAAACAATTTGTCTTTAAGCGCATGCGCGAATGCCCCCCCCCCCACAACTTTCAACTGTATTTCTCTAGGGAAATCCCTGTCTTAGATGACGCAACCATGATAATTTTTTTCAATCTTCACATTGATTACGAAAAAAATAGTCTACACACGAAAAAGAAATTTTCGGAATTTTATTTTTTAAATGACTGATTCTTTAAGAAAAAAGCATGCTTCATAACACTAAAATAAATTCATGCGCAACGATTCAGAAATCATTTTCAAAAAAACGCTATCGATTTTGACTCATTATAGAAAAACTCTTAGAAATTATATATTTTTATTTTTATTTTATTGAAATAATTAAGTTTAATTTATGAATAAATAGTAAACAAACAAACAAACAAAAAATAGTCCAACACCGTACATAGAAAGAAACATTGTTTTGTACTTTGTCACTTAATATAGCAATTCTGTGTCAAATGTATATATATATCAATTGTAACTATTTGATAAAGAAGTAACTAAAACAAAATTTTTCTTTAAGTAGGAATTGAATAAAAAAAGTTCTTTTTATAATACTTGCTTTTTATAAAAAATTAAGATTAACAGGTTTATTTTATTTTTCAAAGATAATCATGTAGCTATTTCATAAAAAACTGGTTAAATATGTCTTGTTTATTTTTTTAAATATTCAAGAAATATTGTTATATTACACAACATCAGCATAAAATCAAAATATCACCAGAAATATAAAATGCAAGTAAAAACCATAGATGTTCATCATTAAATTAAATGCTTACCTCAAAATCTTTATTTATTCTTTTTATTTGTGACTCACGTGGCTCAACCACGTTATTTTAAATATTAAACTACAATAAAATCTTCAGGATATCACATATTTTAAAAATTTTCAGAATAATACTTTTCAAACTAATCACAATATTTTTAAGGTGTTTTTCTGTCCACTGTTCTTGAATACAAATAATTCTTTAAGAAGGAAGGAAAATATTAAATGTTATTAAAAATAAAAGCCTGCACTTTGAAACAAATATCCGTAATGAATGAAATGCTTCTATAATTAACTCAGGGAAGGAACCAGAATGAAAAGGGGGAAATCCCTCTTTCTTACGTCACTGAGAACAAATCTCTGCCTTTCGCCCATCTCACTTCAAAACTAAAACTTTAAGATTGACCTTCGTCTACGCGCATGCGCAAAAAAATCAAAAAAAAAAATCTTGGGAGTGTTTTTTGTAATGTTTTCATTATTTTTAAGGGTATAATTTTCAAGTAGAATTTTTTATAATTTTACACATCGGTTAAAAATTTAGATAATTTTTGGAAAAAAAATTTAACAATAATACTGCTAAAATTATTTCTCCCAAAAACGGCATTTTACGAAAATCACAAAAAAAAATTTTGAATCCGTAATTTTTAAGCAATTTTTTCAATCTTCGTACAAATTACGGATAATATTTCTTTACACACGGAAAAAATGTTTCGTGCAATAATTTTAATAAATAACGAAGTTATTCTACGTCGAGTAAAAATTTGGTCTAATATTTAAATATTCGCAGAAAAAAAAGTTTTGGTCATTTTATTTTTTAAATGAATGGATCTAAAAGAGAAAGGCTTGAAATTAATTAGTGTAGAATATCGATTTAATAACACGAAAATAAATTCATACGCAAAGATTTAGAAATAATTTTCATGAAAACGCATAAACCTATTCTGATGCTTGATTTTTAAAAAAAATCATTCTTTTTATAATAGATAGTTTTTAGGAATCTAAAAAAATAAAATAATTTTCAGGTTTTCATTAATCAATCAATCGTTACTTACAGTTAGCTTAAAAATGTCACTATAGAACGTATTTTTATCCTAAATAATAGGCAATATACTTTTTATTAACAAATAATTAATTTAATAATAAAATAATAGAAACATTCCTTTGATTTTAAAAAAATATATTAATTTAAATCCATTATCAATAAATACTAATAAAAAAAATTCTACAGATAGTTCTTGACACGTTTGGATGTTTGATTAAACATATGTAAATGTTAAAAATCCACTTTTGGGGGAAAACCTAGTTATATGATAACATTCACTGAAAAAAACATTCAAAAAGAAAATAATACTATTTGATAAAAACATTTAAATTTTTTAATTTTAATTTTATAGTTTTTCATTCCACTCTATGTTAATTAAATTATTTAAACACGTATCTGCGAAAAAAAGTATATTATACAAAACTAACTTATTAATTATTTTCTAATAAAATTGAATAAAAATGCTCATTTAGCAATTAATTGTGACATACCATTTGCTTAAATAATGGCAGCACTGAAAATGAAGTAAATTTCATATCAGTGGGTATACAGCAAGTGAATTCAATCATTGAAGAAGAGAGAATTAATTTACGGTAAGAAAAATAAGCAGAAATGAACAAAATCGAATTCTCTAGATTCGAACCCAGACATAAGAATTAGACACTTTTCGGCCTAGCGGAAGCGACGCGCTATCCAACTGCGCCACACAGACCCGTAGCGGAAAATGAAAATAGGCAACAATAATAAATAGGAGGTTCAAATTGAAATTAATTTTTAATTGGAGGGAATCCACAGGATATTCGCACAACGATTGAAAGATTTCGATTGAAGATTACATATAAAGGTATTGCAAAAAATGTATTGATTTTTGATATTTTAATAAAAAAGCAATTAATAATAAAGAATATATAATATGAACGTAGCTTTTTTTTCTAAGGAATTTATGCCTATTTAACTGACTATTTCCAAAAAAAAAAATTCGAAATGGGCAAATTTTTCGTTTATTACGGAATTATATGTCAAAAAAAGAAATATACATTAAGCATTATTTTAAAGTAAACTATAAGTTTTATGAAAGAGAACAAATATTTCGATACTGATAAATATTTTAAATGAGAATCTCTCTCAGAAATGCATTGAATGCATTTTATCATCTTAATCTGACATATATATTTATTTAATTTTGAAAATTATATAAAGAAAAATTGATGAAAAAATAACTTTTTCACTCGCATTCTTTTTACTCGCCAAAGTTACTGATTTTCCCCTGTTTAAGGCAGAACTTTGTAGTGTAACACTTGAGTTAGATGCGGTCGACGGCGAAACAGGTCAAAAGTCTTTGGCGCAAAGCTAATTTTCGAAGCCAATGTTTGGATAAATGTAAAATCGCGTATCATTAATTATTTTAAAAATCATTACCTTCATTTTTAGGGCATAATTTTTAAGTTAATGCTCTCAAACTTCACAAAATATTTGCAAAAATAACGTACTTTGTAATAAAAAATGTACAAAAACTATTATTTAAGTTATTTCTCAGAAAAACAGCAGTTTACGAAAATCACAAAATGATTTTTAAAATCCGTAATTTTGAAGCAATTTTTTCAATCTTAGTATATGTTACGTAAAATATTGCTTTACGCATGGAAAAAAGGTTTTGTGAGATTACCTTCATAAATGACGAAGTTATTTAATGTGAAGTAAAAATTGGGACTACTTTTTAAAAATTCTTTAAAAAAAAGTTTTGGGAATTTTATTTTTTAAATGAATGGATCTAAAAGAAAAAGGCTTGAAATTAATTAGTGTAGAATATCGATTTAATAACACGAAAAGAAATTCATACGCAACGATTTAGAATTAATTTTTATAAAAACGCATCAGTTTTAACACTATTATAAAAAATTCGAAAAAAATAGAAAATATTCTTATTTTACAAAAAAATATTGTACCGTATCGTGGCGAAATAAATGATCTTTCCGATTCTGTAATTATTTTTTGTCTGATTTCCACACCGAAAATTGGATGACAATTTTAAAATGGTGAGGAACGTAAGATTACCGCTTGGCCGAAACGGAAGGGAAGTTCCGCAAAGTAAACACCCGGCAGGAGTAAAACAATTAGGCGTTTTAAGGTTTTTAATTAATATCTTTTCAACTAATTACAATATCGTAATATAAATAGGCAGTACGGCTTCCCCGGAAAATTCCCGATCTTTTGGTTTTTCCGCGACTTTCTGCGTGGTGCGGTTCGTGAGAAGATAGACGTACATAGATAGATAGATACCTTTTTTTACCTTCGGATTTTAATAGTGTAAGACTAGCTTTCTTGGCCCGGCGTTGCACGTGCTTTTACCGAGGGTATAACTTATATATATATATATATCCCCAGAGGAATTTCCTTTTTCCCTCAGGTCGATAGCACTTATGTGTGTGTATGCGAGCGATGTGAGTAATTTCTTTAACTATGTCATTAAAACTGCCTTTTTCGAAATTTGTTCTTGCGTTGGTGTGGTAATTAGGAGAGACGGGTGAAAGCTCAGGTGTCGTCCTCGTCTCTTGATCATGGTTGAAAATTTCAAGGTCCGTCGCCAAAAAACCTCGAGTAAGTGAACAGTGCGACTTTAAAAATCCCCCACTCACTTTTGAATTCTTTCGTTGCAATTTTTTAGCCCCCCGAAATGAAAACGTAGCTTTCTTAAAAATAATTGTATGTTGAAAAAATACAGAAAAGTTGAAATTTTTCAAATTACAAAATTTTACTACTACTTTAAATCTTGAAAAAAATTGAGAGGATTTTTTGAAAGGTTCGACACACAGGAAAAAAGTTTCATGCAATTATCTTTTTGCAATGAAGTAATTATTAAATGATTTTTTTAAGTATTTTGATTGTTTTATTATAATTCGTTCAAAAAAATTTTCAGTTTTTTATTTTTTAATTCTCTGATTATAAAAGTTTTAAAAATCATTTTTATTTAAGCACAACGGTATTGTATTGATTCATTTGAGAAAAAATCGTAAAATATGCAAAATATCATTGTTTTGTAAAAAAAAAAAGTTTTTTAAATTCTTTAAAAAAAGATAATTTTCAGCATTTTATTTTTTTAATCACTGATTTTAAATAATCAATAATGATTTACAGAAAACAATGTTTTTTTACTTAAAAAAATGTATATTTAAAGCAACAAATAAAACGTTCTGATATAATATATTAGAAAAAACCAAACATATTCATTATTTTAACAATAAATACTTTTTTATAGCTTAAGATAGTACAAGGGGTTTGTGTGTATGTGTGGTATTTTCATTTGCCAATAAATCATTATATACTGGTAGCTAAAGTATAGTGCATAAAACTATAATCTATCGTTTTATCCAGAAAAAAAAACAAATTATACAGTGTTGCCATTACATAATTAATCTAGTAATGAATAACGGAAAAAATATTGCTTTAGTTTCGTAAAATATATATTATTTTAAATCCATTTTCTAAAAAAATAAATACAAAAATTCTCACCGTTAATTATCGAAAGGACTATTCATTTCTTCATTTCGTTGTTTTTGAATGTTAGATTAAAAATATATAAGAATGAAAAAGCCTGGAAATTTATTTACATTCACTGCACAAAATCATTCAAAAAGAAAATAATACTGTGTGTGAGACTAATATATATTTCAGAATTATATTTTTTTACAGTATTTTTTATTCCACTTTTCTTAAAAAAGTCATTCTTTAAGAAAAAGGAAAATATCAGTCATAAAAAAAATAAAAGGAAGAAAAATTTAAAACGTTTATCTGTAATGAATTAGATATACTAATATCGATAGCAAATAACTTCAGCCATGAGAGACAGCATGAAAAAAAAAGGGAATTCCCCTTTTCTCCATTACTCAAATTAACATCATTCACTTATGCCAAGAACAGCAAGTTTGACCTTGGCCACTGAGCGTTAAACAGAGGGGGGGGGATAATAATAATGATTCTCGCACATGCGCAAAGCCTTTAGAATGTCTTTAAAGTTTTCATTATTTTTGAGGGCTCAATTTTTAATTGAAAATTCCAAGTTTTCACATATTGATTGGAAACAACAATAATTTTTAAAGAAAAAAGGTTACAAAAATAATGCTTATATTATTTCTCGCAAAAACGTTATTTTACGAAAATCACAAAAAAAAATCTTTAAAATCCGTAATTATTAAGCGATTTTTTCAATCTTCGCACAGAAGTTGTAAAATATTATTTTACAAATGCAAAAAAAGTTTTGTATTATAATCTTAATTTTTGACGAAGTTATTCAATGTGGAGTTAGAATTGTGTATATATATATATGAAAAGTACATTAAAATAACAGAGGATCATGTTAAAATAATTATTTATCAGTAAAATTAATTTACGTGGTAAAAATAAGCAGAAATGAAAAAATCGAAATCCGTGGATTCGAACTCGGAGCTACAAGATATCACTCCGCAATACGATATCGAGCGTGAAACCAACTGCGCCATAATGACAAGTAGCAAAAAGTGAAAATAGGCATTAATGATACATGGAAAGTAAAAATTGAAAGTAATTTTTTATTCAAGAGGGGATATTCACACATAACGATTAAATAATTTCGATTCACGATTACATTTAAATGTATTGCAAAAAATTTATTGATATTTGATATTTTAATAAAAAGCAATTAATAATAAAGAATATATAATATGAATATAGCTTTTTTTTTCTAAGGAATTTATGACTATTTAACTGACTATTTCCAAAAAAAAAATTTCGAAATGGGCAAATTTTCGTTTTTTTTACGGAATTATATGTCAAAAAAAGAAATATACATTAGGCATTATTTTAAAGTAAACTATAAGTTTTATGAAAGAGAACAAAAATTTCGATACTGATAAATATTTTAAATTAATCTCAGAAATGCATTGAATGCATTTTATCATCTTAATCTGACATATATAGTTATTTAATTTTGAAAATTATATAAAGAAAAATTGACGAAAAAATAACTTTTTCACTCGCATTTTCTTTTTTTTTACTCGCTAATGTCACTGATTTAAGATAGACTTTTTTTAGTGCAACCCTTGAGTTAGATGCGGTCGAAGGCGAAACATGTCAAAAGTCTTTGGCGCAAAGCTAAGTTTCGACGCCAATGTTTGGCTAAATGTAAAATCGCGTATCATTAATTATTTTAAAAATTATTACCTTCATTTTTAGGGCATAATTTTAAAGTTAATGCTCTCAAACTTCACAAACTATTTGCAAAAATAACATACTTTGTAATAAAAAATGAAAAAAAACTATTATTTAAGTTATTTCTCAGAAAAACATAAGTTTACGAAAATCACAATTTTTTTTAAATCCGTAATTTTGAAGCAATATTTTCACTCTTCGTATATGTTACGGATAATATTACTGTACACACGCAAAAAAGGTTTTGTGAGATTATCTTCATAAATGACGAAGTTATTCAATGTGAAGTAAAAATTAAGACACCTTTTTAAAAATTCTTTTAAAAAAAGGTTTGGGATTTTTATTTTTTAAATGAATGGATCTAAAAGAGAAAGGCTTGAAGTTAATTAGTGTAGAATATCGATTTAATAACACGAAAAGTAATTCATACCCAACGATGTAGAAATAATTTTCATAAAAACGCATCAGTTTTAACACTATGTTAAAAAATTCGAAAAAAATAGAAAATATCGTTATTTTACAAAAAAAGTTATACCGTGTCGTGGCGAAATAAATGATCTTTCCTATTCTGTAATTATTCTTTGTCTAATTTAGTCACCGAAAATTAGATGACAATTTTAATATGGTGGAAAACGTAAGATTACCGCTCGGCCGAAACGGAAGGGAAGTACCGCCAAGTAAACAACCGGCAGGCGTAAAACAATTAGGCATTTTAAGGTTTTTAATTAATATCTTTTTAACTAATTACAATATCGGAATATAAATAGGCAATACGGCTTCCCCGGAAAATTCCCGATCTTTTGGTACATTCCGCGACTTTCTGCGTGGTGCGGTTCGTGAGAAGATAGACGCACATACATACATAGATAGATACGTTTGTTTACCTTCGAATTTTAATAGGGTAAGACTAGCTTTCATGGCCCGGCGTTGCACGGGCTTTCTCTACTTTTGTAAATTTTCCGTTCTCTTCACAAAATAAGCATGACCAATATTCTTTTTCGAAGTATTTTTGGCTTCTATGTTTTTTCCTCTCCTCTAAGACCGGCGTTGCACGGGCTTTTACCGAGTGTATAACTTAATCCCCATGAGAACTTCCTCTTTCCCTCATGATGCCAGAACTTCTGTGTGGGTGTGTACACGTACGATGCGAGTGCATGGCCCGGCATCGCTCGGGCTTTCTCGCTTAACATTTTCCTTTTCCTTCAATAAATCAGCAATTTCAATATTATTTTTCAAAATTAGTTTGACTTCCTTATTTCTCCCCCCCCCCGTCTCGCTTAGCCCGGCGTTGTACAGGTTTTTACCGAGTGAATTACTTAATCAACACGGGAATACCCTGTTTCCCTCAGGACGACAACACTTCTGTGTGTGTGTACGCGTGCAATGTAAGTGAGTTCCAAAACAATGTCATTAAATTTCCGATTCTCGAAATTTGTTAACTTCTTTTCGTTGTGAGACGGGTTTCATTCATTTCCATTTAACCCGGCGTTGCACGTACATATTCGAATGCAAAACATATTTCCATGGAAATTCCACTTCCTTTATCGAAGTTCCTGGTATGTGTGTAATTCATATATATTAACGTCATTACAATACCCTTTTTCAAAATATCTTCCAGATCTAACTGATGTCAAACAGGTTTCGTTTCATGTCACAGTGTTACAGTGACGTCTCCCCTCAGTTATTTGATTTATCGTCTAATTTCTATTACTGACTTTTGAAAAACAATATCGCTTTAATGAAAAAATAATAAATTTAAACAATAAAAATAAAATTATTTTGATGCTTAATTAAAAAAAGACATCATTTTTTTTTAGAATAGATAGTTTTAGGAAACTAAAATACTAAAATAATTTTCAGATTTTCATTAATCAATCAATCGTTACTTACAGTTAGCTTAAAAATGTGTCTAGATCGTATTTTTATCCAAAATAATAGGCGATATACTTTTTATTAACAAATAATTAATTTAATAATAAAATAATGGAAATATTCCTTTGACTTTAAAAAAATATATGAATATAAATCCTTAGTTATAAATACTAATAAAAAAATTCTACAGATAGCTCTTGTAACGCTTGGATGTTTCATTAAACATATGTAAGTGTTTAAAAACACTAAGTTATATGTTTACATTCACTGGAAAAAAACATTCAAAAAGAAAATAATACTATCTGATAAAATAATTTAATTTTTTTTTATAACTTTATAGTTTATCACTCCGCTTTGTGTTAATTAATTTATTTTAACACGTATCTGACGGAAAAAAAGTATATTATACAATACTAACTTATTATTTATTTTATAATAAAATTGAGTTAAAATGTTCATTTAGCAAATTAATTGCGACCTACCGTTTACTTAAATAATGGTAGCACAGAAAATGAAGTAAATTTCAGATCAGTGGGGATGCAGCAAGTGAATTCAATCATTGAAGAAGAGAGAATTAATTTACGTGGGAAAAATAAGCAGAAATGAACAAAATCGAATTCTATAGATTCGAACCCAGACACAAGAAAGAATTAGATACTTTGCGACAGCGACGCGCTATGCAACTGCGCCACACAGGCCCGTAGCGGAGAGTGAAAATAGGCAATAATAATGAATGGGACGTTCAAATTGAAATTAATTTTTAATTGGAGGGAATTTACAGAATATTCGCATAACGATTGAAAGATTTCGATTGAAGATTACATTTAAATGTATTGCAAAAAATTTATTGATTTTTGATATTTTAATGAAAAGCAATTAATAATAAAGAATGTTTAATATGAGCATTAGCTTTTTTTTTCTAAGGAAGTTATGCAAAAAGAAAAGGTTCGAAATGGGCAAATTCTTCGAATTTAATTATGAAATTATAAGTCAAAAAAAAAAAGAAATATAGATTAGGCATTATTTTAAAGTAAACTTAAAGATTTATGAAAGAAAACCAAATGTTTGATACTGATAAATATTTTAAATGAATCTCAGAAATGCATTGAATGCATTTTTTCATCTTAATCTGACATATATATATTTATTTAATTTTGAAAATTACATACATAAAAATTGACGAAAATTGAAGGAAAAATAACTTTTTCACTTGCATTTTTTATATGTCAAAAAAAGAAATATACATTAGGCATTATTTTAAAGTAAACTATAAGTTTTATGAAAGAGAACAAAGATTTCGATACTGATAATTATTTTAAATGAATCTCAGAAATGCATTGAATGCATTTTATCATCTTATTCTGACATATATAGTTATTTAATTTTGAAAATTATATAAAGAAAAATTGACGAAAAAATAACTTTTTCACTCGTATTTTTTTTTACTCGCCAAAGTTAATGATTTCCCCCTGTTTAAGGCAGAAATTTTTTAGTGTAACCCTTGAGTTAGATGCGGTCGACGGCGAAACATTTTAAGTCTTTGGCGCAAAGCTAATTTTCGACGCCAATGTTTGGCTAAATGTAAAATCTCGTATTTTAAATTATTTTAAAAATCATTACTTTCATTTTAAGGGCATAATTTTTAAGCTAATGCTCTCAAACATCACAAAATATTTGCAAAAATAACGTACTTTGAAATAAAACATGTACAAATTACTACTGTTTAAATTATTTCTCAGAAAAACAGCAGTTTACGAATATCACAAAATGTTTTTAAAATCCGTAATTTTGAAGAAATTTTTTCAATCTTCGTGTATGTTACGTATAATATTGGTTTACACATGGAAAAGAGGTTTTGTGAGATTACCTTCATAAATGACGAAGTTATTCAATGTGAAGGAAAATTGGGACTACTTTTTAAAAATTCTTTAAAAAAAAGTTTTGGGAATTTTATTTTTTAAATTAATGGATCTAAAAGAGAAAGGCTTGAAATTAAATAGTGTAGAATATCGATTTAATAACACGAAAAGAAATACATACGCAACGATTTAGAATTAATTTTCATAAAAACGCATCAGTTTTAACACTATTTTAAAAAATTCGGAAAAAAATAGAAAATATTGTTATTTTACAAATACATTTATACCATATCGTGGCGAAATAAATGCTCTTTCCGATTCTATAAGTATTTTTTGTCTGATTTCAACACCAGAAATTGGAGGACAATTTTAAAATGGTGGAAAACGTCGAATCACCGCTCGGCCGAAAAGGAACGGAACTTCCGCCAAGTCAACAACCGGCAGGAGTAACACAATTAGGCATTTTAAGGTTTTTAATTAATATCTTTTCAACTAATTACAATATCGGAATATAAATGGCCAATACGGCTTTCCCGGAAAATTCCCGATCTTTTGGTACCTTCCGCGACTTTCTGCGTCATACGGTTCGTGAGAAGATAGACGCACATACATACATACATAGATAGATACGTTTGTTTACCTTCGAAATTTAATAGTTTAAGACTAGCTTTCATGGCCCGGCGTTGCACGGGCTTATACCGAGGGTATAACATAATCCAAATGTTAATTTCCTCCATTTATTCTAACGCCAACACTTTTGTGGGGTTTCACGCGTACGATGTGAGTGCATGTCCCGTGAGTGCGTGTCATGGCTTTGTTGCTTAACATTTTCCCTTCTCTTCACAAATTTTCGATCCTAGTACCACTCAAGACCCGCTGTGTAGAGGAGCGATGCACGTAAAATCTGTCGAGAGCACAAACGTCCTCCCGTTGGTGTGGTGGTGTAGTTAGGAGAGGGTGTGCCAGCTCAGGTGTCGTCCACGTCGCTTGGCCATGGTTCAAAATTACGGGGAGCGTCCGCAAAAGGCCTCGTGTAGCTGAACAGTGGGACGTTAATATTCACTCAATCTTCACAAATTCAGCACTTCCAATATTATTTTCTGAAATTAATTTGATTTCTTTGTTTCTTTCTTCTCCGCTTAGCCCTTCGTTGCGCGGGCTTTTATCGAGTGAATAACTTCACCCTCATGGAAAAATTTCGTGTTTCCCTCAGGCCGATAGCACCTGTGTTTGTGCGTGTGTGCGTGCGATGTGAGTGATTTCTTTAACAATGTCATAAAAACTCCCTTTTTCGAAATTTGTTCTTGCGTGGTGTGGTGTGGTAATTATTAAAGATGGGTGAAATCTCATGTGTCGTCCTCGTCACTTGAGAATGGTTGAAATTTTCGAGGTCCGTCACCAAAAAACCTTGAATAGGCAAACAGTGCAAATTTAAAAATCACCCACTTCACTTTCCAATTCTTTCCCTTTCCTAAGTGAATAACTTCATCCCCATGGAAATTTCGTGTTTCCCTTAGGCCGATAGCACATGTTTGTGTGTGTGTGTGTGTGTGTATGCGCGCGATGTGAGTGATTTATTTAACTATGTCATAAAAACTCTCTTTTTCGAAATTTTTTCTTGCGCTGGTGTGGTGTGGTAATTCTTAAAGATGGGTAAAAGCTCAGGTGTCGTCCTCGTCACTTGAGAATGGTTGAAATTTTCGAGGTCCGTCACCAAAAATTCTCGAATAGGCAAACAGGGTGAAATGTAGCCTTTTTAAAGTAGTTGTATGTTGAAAAAAGACAGAAAAGTAGAAATTTTTCAAATTTCAAAATTTCTCTACTATTTTAATTTTTGAAGTAAAATTGTGAGAATTTTTTGAAATATTCCACACAGGGGAAAAGGTTTCATGCAATTACCTTTATAAAAGAAGAAATTATTAAATGATTGATTTAAGTATTTTGAGTGTTTTATTAAAATTTGTTCAAAAAAGTTTTTGGCTTTTTTTTTAAAACACTGATTCTAAAAGTTTTAAAAATCATTTTTTTTTTAAATAACGATGTTGATAAATTTTAGAAAAAATCATGAAATATGCAAAATATCTTTGCTTTCTAAAAAAAAAAGTTTTTTTTTAAATTAAAAAAATAAAAGATAGTTTTCGGCATTTTATTTTTTTATAATCGCTGATTCTAAATATCAGTGAACTTTTTAAAAATCATTTTCTTTTAAATTCATCGTTATTTATAAAATTTAAAATTATAACTTATTAATATATTTATATTAAAATTGATTAAAAATGTTCATTTAGCTATTAATTGTGACATTCCGTTTGCTTAAATAATGGCAGCACTGAAAATTTACGTGGGAAAAATAAACAGAAATGAAAGCTTCTTGTTAGGAATTGTTGAAAAAGATAGAAATTACTTTGAATGATTAAAAATCAGAAAAAAACCTTTTTGAAGGGGGGGGAATGAAAAGTACATTAAAATAACAGAGGATCATGATAAAAAAAGTATTTATCAGTAAAATTAATTTACGTGGGAAAAATTAGCAGAAATGAAAAAAAAGAGATCCCCACCGATTCCAACTCGCAGCGACACGATCCGCTCCACTGGATGCGATGCTCTAACCAACTGAGCTAGCTACCCAGCCCCGTAGCGAAAAATGAAAATAGGCAATAATATTGAATAGGAGGTTCAAATTAAAATTAATTTTTAATTGGAGGGAATCCACAGGATATTCGCACAACGATTGAAAGATTTCGACTGAAGATTACATTTAAACGTATTGCAAAAAATTTATTGATTTTTGATATTTTAATAAAAAGCAATTAATAATAAAGAATAATGTGAACATAGCTTTTTTTTTCTAAGGAAGTTATGCAAAAAAAAGTTTCGAAATGGGCAAATTCTTCGAATTTAATTATGAAATTATATGTCAAAAAAAAAGAAATATAGATTAGGCATTATTTTAAAGTAAACTATAAGATTTATGAAAGAAAACCAAACGTTTGATACTGATAAATATTTTAAATGAAACTCAGAAATGCATTGAATGCATTTTATCATCTTAGTCTGACATATATAGTTATTTAATTTTGAAAATTATATAAAGAAAAATTGACGAAAAAATAACTTTTTCACTCGTATTTTTTTTTACTCGCCAAAGTTACTGATTTCCCCCTGTTTAAGGCAGAAATTTTTTAGTGTAACCCTTGAGTTAGATGCGGTCGACGGCGAAACATTTTAAAAGTCTTTGGCGTAAAGCCAATTTTCGACGGCAATGTTTGGATAAATGTAAAATCGCGTATCATTAATTATTTTAAAAATTATTACCTTCATTTTTAGGGCATAATTTTAAAGTTAATGCTCTCAAACTTCACAAACTATTTGCAAAAATAACGTACTTTGTAATAAAAAATGTACAAAAACTATTATTTAAGTTATTTCTCAGAAAAACATAAGTTTACGAAAATCACAATTTTTTTTTAAAATCCGTAATTTTGAAGCAATATTTTCAATCTTCGTATATGTTACGGATAATATTACTGTACACACGCAAAAAAGGTTTTGTGAGATTACCTTCATAAATGACGAAGTTATTCAATGTGAAGTAAAAATTAAGACACCTTTTTAAAATTCTTTTAAAAAAAACTTTTGGGAATTTTATTTTTTAAATGAATGGATCTAAACGAGAAAGGCTTGAAGTTAATTAGTGAAGAATATCTATTTAATAACACGAAAAGTAATTCATACCCAACGATGTAGAAATAATTTTCATAAAAACATATCAGTTTTAACACTATGTTAAAAAATTCGAAAAAAATAGAAAATATCGTTATTTTACAAAAAATGTTATACCATGTCGTGGCGAAATAAATGATCTTTCCGATTCTGTAATTATTCTTTGTCTAATTTAGACAATGAAAATTAGATGACAATTTTAACATGGTGGAAAACGTAAGATTACCGCTCGGCCGAAACGGAAGGGAAGTACCGCCAAGTAAACAACCGACAGAAGTAAAACAATTAGGCGTTTTAAGGTTTTTAATTAATATCTTTTTAACTAATTATAATATCGGAATATAAATAGGCAATACGGCTTCCCCGGAAAATTCCCGATCATTTGGTACCTTCCGCGACTTTCTGCGTGGTGCGGTTCGTGAGAAGATAGACGCACATACATACATAGATAGATACGTTTGTTTACCTTCGAATTTTAATAGTGTAAGACTAGCTTTCATGGCCCGGCGTTGCACGGGCTTTCTCTACTTTTGTAAATTTTCCGTTCTTTTCACAAAATCAGCATGACCAATATTCTTTTTCGAAGTATATTTGGCTTCTATGTTTTTTCCTCTCCTCTAAGACCGGCGTTGCACGGGCTTTTACCGAGTGTATAACTTAATCCCCATGAGAACTTCCTCTTTCCCTCATGATGCCAGAACTTCTGTGTGGGTGTGTACACGTACGATGCGAGTGCATGGCCCGGCATCACTTGGGCTTTCTCGCTTAACATTTTCCTTTCCCTTCAATAAATCAGCAATTTCAATATTCTTTTTCAAAATTAGTTTGACTTCCTTATTTCTCCCCCCCCCCGTCTCGCTTAGCCCGCCGTTGTACGAGTTTTTAAGGAGTGAATTACTTAATCACCACGGGAATACCCTGTTTCCCTCAGGACGACAACACTTCTGTGTGTGTGTACGCGTGCAATGTAAGTGAGTTCCAAAATAATGTCATTAAATTTCCCATTCTCGAAATTTGTTAACTTTTTTTCGTTGTGAGAAGGGTTTCATTCCTTTCCATTTAACCCGGCGTTGCACGTACATATTCGAATGCAAAACATATTTCCATGGAAATTCCACTTCCTTTATCGAAGTTCCTGGTATGTGTGTAATTCATATATATTAACGTCATTAAAATACCCTTTTTCAAAATATCATCCAGATCTTACTGATGTCAAACAGGTTTCTTTTCATGTCACAGTGTTACAGTGACTTTTTTGAGTGTAGAACTATTTTCCTCCTTACTCTCCCCTCAGTTATAAGATTTATCGTCTAATTTCTATTACTGACTTTTGAAAAACAATATCGCTTTAATGAAAAAATAATAAATTTAAACAATAAAAACAAAATTATTTTGATGCTTAATTAAAAAAAGACATCATTATATTTAGAATAGATAGTTTTAGGAAACTAAAATACTAAAATATTTTTCAGATTTTCATTAATCAATCAATCGTTACTTACAGTTAGCTTAAAAATGTGTGTCTAGATCGTATTTTTATCCAAAATAATAGGCGATATACTTTTTATTAACAAATAATTAATTTAATAATAAAATAATAGAAATATTCCTTTGATTTTAAAAAAATATATGAACTTAAATTCTTAGCTATAAATACTAATAAAAAAACTCTACAGATAGCTCTTCTAACGCTTGGATGTTTCATTAAACATATGTAAGTGTTTAAAAACACTAAGTTATATGTTTACATTCACTGAAAAAAAAACATTCAAAAAGAAAATAATACTATCTGATAAAATAATTTAATTTTTTTTAACTTTATAGTTTTTCACTCCGCTTTGTGTTAATTAATTTATTTTAACACGTATCTGACGGGAAAAAAAGTATATTATACAAAACTAACTTATTATTTATTTTATAATAAAATTGAGTTAAAATGTTCATTTAGCAAATTAATTGCGACCTACCGTTTACTTAAATAATGGTAGCACAGAAAATGAAGTAAATTTCAGATCAGTGGGGGTGCAGCAAGTGAATTCAATCATTGAAGAAGAGAGAATTAATTTACGTGGGAAAAATAAGCAGAAATGAACAAAATCGAATTCTATAGATTCGAACCCAGACACAAGAAAGAATTAGATACTTTGCGAAAACGACGCGCTATGCAACTGCGCCACACAGACCCGTAGCGGAGAGTGAAAATAGGCAATAATAATGAATGGGACGTTAAAATTGAAATTAATTTTTAATTGGAGGGAATCCACAGAATATTCGCATAACGATTGAAAGATTTCGATTGAAGATTACATTTAAATGTATTGCAAAAAATGTATTGATTTTTGATATTTTAATAAAAAGCAATTAATAATAAAGAATGTTTAATATGAGCATTAGCTTTTTTATTCTAAGGAAGTGATGCAAAAAAAAAAGGTTCCAAATGGGCAAATTCTTCGAATTTAATTATGAAATTATATGTCAAAAAAAAAAGAAATATAGATTAGGCATTACTTTAAAGTAAACTATAAGTTTTATAAAAGAAAACCAAATGTTTGATACTGATAAATATTTTAAATGAATCTCAGAAATGCATTGAATGCATTTTTTCATCTTAATCTGACATATATAGTTATTTAATTTTGAAAATTATATACAGAAAAATTGACGAAAATTGAAGGAAAAATAACTTTTTCAGTTGCATTTTTTATATGTCAAAAAAAGAAATATACATTAGGCATTATTTTAAAGTAAACTATAAGTTTTATGAAAGAGAACAAAAATTTCGATACTGATAAATATTTTAAATGAATCTCAGAAATGCATTGAATGCATTTTATCATCTTAGTCTGACATATATAGTTATTTAATTTTGAAAATTATATAAAAAAAAATTGACGAAAAAATAACTTTTTCACTCGTATTTTTTTTTTTACTCGTCAATGTTACTGATTTCCCCCTGTTTAAGGCAGAATTTTTTTAGTGTAACCCTTGAGTTAGATGCAGTCCACGGCGAAACATTTCAAAAGTCTTTGGCGCAAAGCTAATTTTCGACACCAATGTTTGGATAAATGTAAAATCGCGTATTATTAATTATTTTAAAAATCATTACCTTCATTTTTAGGGCATAATTTTTAAGTTAATGCTCTCAAACTTCACAAACTATTTGCAAAAATAACGTACTTTGTAATAAAAAATGTACAAAAACTATTATTTAAGTTATTTCTCAGAAAAACAGCAGTTTACGAAAATCACAAAGTGTTTTTTAAACATCCGTAATTTTGAAGCAATATTTTCAATCTTGGTATATGATACGTATAATATTGCTTTACACTTGGAAAAAAGGTTTTGTGAGATTACCTTCATAAATGACGAAGTTATTCAATGTGAAGTAAAAATTGGGACTACTTTTTAAAAATTCTTTAAAAAACAGTTTTGGGAATTGTAATTGTTAAATGAATGGATCTAAATGA
>BMAO01008795.1:0-74447 GCA_019973975.1 Trichonephila clavata | reverse complement strand
GATGACTTCAGACCTATAGCTTTTGCATGTACCTCTTGTAAATTGTTAGAAAAAATTATTTTCCTTAGAATTCAATATTTTGTGGGCAAAAATAATCTAATGCCGTATAAGCAATACGGCCTTAGAAGGGTCACAGTATAACAGACCAAATCCTGTTTTTCTGTCAAACGATAAGGGACACACATAACTTTAACCAATTCATCATACTGTTGCTGTTCTTTTAGATCTCACGAATACTTTTGATAGAATTTGGAAACATAAATTGTTTCTAAAACTTCACGATTCTTTCAACATCCTAGGAAAAACCTTTAAATGAATCTCACCCTTCTTGAGGAGAAGATTTATCAAAGTAAAATTTTAAAAAATTCTTTCGGAGACAATTAGCTCAGCCAATATGTTCCTCAAGGTTCTGTTCTTAGCCCTACACTTTTCATTATGCATTTGGCTGGTAGAGAGAAAGTGCATTCTGGGATAATAATCGTAAATGTTTGCAGACAACATTGTTCTGTGGAGCTCTGGTAGTGCTAAACCTAATTTGGAATCATAACTAAATGTCTCTCTGACAACTTTGTAGATCTTTGCAGCAGATCTAAAACTTCATTTTAACCCTTCTAAGTCAATTGCCACCGTTTTTACTACAAACAAACATATTTATAATTACCAGCTTAAACTGAGACTAAATAATCAGGATCTTACGTATGAAAAGCATCCGAAATATTTGGGGTTTTTATACTCTGAATTCACAAGTCACAAACCCATTGATTATCTAGTTTTTGAAAAGAAGGAAATGCCGCAACATCTTGAAATACATTGCTGGTAAGAATTGGGAAGCTGATGCGGCTACGCTTAGATTTCCTTATTTGACGCTCATTCGCCGACTCTTGAATACGGATTTCCAATCTATTGCTGTGCTTCTAACTTGTTCTGAAGAAATTAGAGCAAGACCAAGTGAGTACTGTCCGTATCATCACTGGTCGGAAGCACAATTTCCCTTCAAACATTGTTCTTTTTGAGGCAGATATACAAACTCTCTTTTATTTTGAAGACTGACTAGATTGTCAAATACTTTATCAAACTTTCTAGCTTCGGCAAACAAAACCAAACGTCTAAGTACCTGACAAAGTGAGTAAACGGGTAAAGAGTAAAGAAAAACAGCCCCTTCAGCCAAGTTGAGTACCGGGACTTTCTAACTGGAGAAGTAGAGCCATTTTCTCTACAATGTAGCTTGAATCATTTGTAGGGACACTCCAGGGTGTATTTCCACTACAACTTAAGTTTACCCATCATTAAGAAAAAATTGGTCTCTAGCCATTTCAGACATTTAGCACTGGAGATCATTAACAACATCCCCAATGAGGCAAACAAAATTTATACTGATGGTAGTAGGATATCTAACAAGGCCGGTAGTGGTATCTATATGGAAACGTCCAAGGAAACATTGTCCTGAAAAATCGCAATCTAGATTTCTGCTCAGTTTTCAGAAGTACACTAACAGCAATTCCCGTGAGAATTGAGGCCATTCCATCGAAGAATTGCGGTGTTTTTTGGATTCTCTCCGATAGCCGTAGTTCACTTCAACACCTTTACAAACGGTTTATTGTCGGCGACAAAACCAGTGTCTCCATCTTACACAAACTGAAATATATATCGCTGCACCATGATATTCATTTTTAGTGCATCCCATCTCACGTTGAACTTTACCGCAATGAAATGGTGGACAAACTAGCAAAGAAGGGATGTAATCTTCCAACTCCCTCCACATCCACTCTTACCTATCTGGAATTTTACTCGTTAAGAAAATCTCAAAATTTGGGGAGTGAAGGGTGTCTCCAACTCATCATTGGTTTGTGGGTAATAGACCCGAAATGACCCTGGTCCTCAAGTATAACAAAGGCTCCTAGACTACACTATTTTGTCTTTCTAGAGGACACATCAAGTGTCTCTCATTCTCGGCGAATAAGATCTTCTGAATATGTGCAAGGTTTCAATATCACAGTTGCTTCCCCCGAGCAAACAATGTGTTGCATGGATCTCACATTTAAAGATATCTAAGCGGATCCCCTTCTTGTGCTGGACCTCTTGAGAGTCAACGATTTAATAAAATCTTGTCTGACTTCATCAAACCCTAGAGGATTACCAACAACAACAACACATACATAAATAATGTGCATACCATAGAAATTATTAATCTGCACTAATTGAAAATTTGGTTTTTACAAGTAAACAAAATAACGTTTCAGGCGCACAAGTTACAGACATTAAAACAATTAATCATTTTGTATTTTGTGCATATATTTTGAATAATATACATCAGAATAAAAAATAATAATAATAGCACAAGAGAGAGAATCGACTTCAGTACGTTATTTACAACACCGGTGTACTAAATTCGAAAACAACTCAAAATATTAGGCTTTTAAAAGGTAAGTCGGTGCCCTTATCCCGCTAATGTTAAATTGAGCATTTTTATGTGCCTTTTTCTCATAAAATATTAAATGTACAGACTTAAATTTTTTTCTGTATATTAATTAGACTTTTTTATTTAAACTGAAGTGAGCTTTTTCAAATATATTGTTTAGTTTTTTCAAAAACTTTCATCGTAATGTATCACTATGAATTTTTTGAAAAATGTCATTTTTTTTCACGATAACTGACTTTTACAAAATTATTATCGGTATATTAATAAAAGTTCACTTCAGTATATATATTAACATATCAGTAATATTCAGTGAAGATTGCAAGTGCTTCCGTTGAATAGGTTCTGAGAAAATGGTACTCGCATTTTTAAAAACACCGTTTTGAGATAATTGCATTTTTATTATAAAATGTCACTTCATCAAAAAAATTATGAATTACTATCTGTATTTGCACTATTTTTTTAAATATTAGCTTATTCTCAATAACTTTTGAGACTTTTTACTTATTTCTTTTACTTAGATTTCTCAGAAAATACATGTATAGCATTTTTCACTTTTAATCTATCGAGATATTTTATAGCATTTGCATCATTTTTCTCAAATTATGCATCAATTTTTGAAGAATTTTTAGTTCTGATACATTACTGTCATCCAAGTTGACTATAAGTATTATAAATACCATGTAAAAATGTGTCAATACATGAAAATATGGCTTTGGTAATACATCATTATACGACATTTCGAAAAAATTTCATTAGTGTTTTATAAATGTAAACACAATTTCTTAAAGTATCAGAATTAAAAAAAAATTTTTAAAATATTACATAAATGATATCCAAAACAACAACAAGAAAAACTGATTTTATGTTTTTAAAAAAGAAATTTGTTTATTTTTTGTATGTAACAAGTTTTGTGCAACGAAAAAGGGCATTGCATTTTGGGATATATTTATGTACCTTTTACTAAGAAACTATTGAAAGCAAAGCTTAAAAATTTGTGTGTACATTAAATAAACATTTATCTTTATACAGAAGTGAAATTTTTTTGTAAAAAATTGATCAGCATGTTTAAAAATGTAATTTTGTAGAGTAGAATAATGAATTTTATAAAAATTTTCCTTTTCTATGTTACGACATCTGCTTCTCATCTAAATTTCTGAGGAATATCTAAAAAATTTAAATTCATTATATATAATATATATGCAATATAAAATAAATATTTCCAGTTCATGCATACAATTAATTTATTGAGAAAGAAGACACAAAT
Organism: Trichonephila clavata; assembly: GCA_019973975.1. Lineage (NCBI taxonomy): Eukaryota > Metazoa > Arthropoda > Arachnida > Araneae > Nephilidae > Trichonephila > Trichonephila clavata. The sequence continues at coordinate 70,764 of BMAO01008795.1, read as the reverse complement.
TAAAAATTTTAATCTATAAAGACAGTAAGCAATACATGATTATATGGCACTTCGAAAAATTTCTTTAGTGTTTTGTATATTCACATGTAAACACAATTTCTTTAAATATAAGAATTAAAAAGATTACATAAATATTACATAGATAGTATCCAAAACAACAAGAAAACTATTTTTGTGTTTTTAAAAATGAAATTTATGATTTTTTTTTTGTATATAACAAGCTTCATGCAACGCATTTTGAGATATATTTTTGTGTGCATTAAATAAACATTTATTTTTATACAGAAGTGAAATCTTTTTTAAAAAAAATTGATCAGCTTGATTAAAAAAATAATTTTTGCAGAGTACAATAAGGAATTTAATAAAAATTTTCCTTTTCTATGTTACGACATATGCTTTTTAGCAAAATGTCTGAGGAATATTTCAAAAATTTCACTTCAGTATATACATGAATATATATGAAATATAAAATAAAAACTTCCAGTTCATGCATACAGTACATTTATAGAAAACACAGTTTAGAAAAGAAAATTTTTAGAAACAGTAGCTTTTATATAAAATTTTACCTCATCAAAAAGATCCTGCACTGTAGCCGGTTTTTACCTTATTTTTCTTAATATTATCTTCTTCTTTTTTTTCTTTTTCTTCTTTTATCTTTTCTAATTTTCTTCGCTCTTCCAGAAAAAGCATACACTGCTTTCATTAACCTTTCTCTATCAAGAATTTTCATGGCACTTACCGAATATTCTCCAGGCTCGACTCCCATTTTCTGCAGCATTTTTAATTTGGATACATTACCATCATTAAAAGAACAAACAGCATCATAAACACCAAGTGAAAGTGTTTCAATCTGTACAAATGTTGTTTTAGGAACACGTGACCATATGACATTATGAAAACTTTCATTCGGGTTTTGTGTTTTTCCATGCAAACATTTTCTTAACAGATCAGGATGGGAAAGATCTCTAAATATAGGACGCATTGCTTCTACAACAGCGACCGGAAGACTATTTTTATGCTTGTAAGACTTACCTGATGCTTCAGCCTTTTTATATCCACACCATGAATCTTCACCATCAGGACAAAAACCATGTTGAGGATATTCATCTGTTGACAGCTTATGCAGAAAAATGGCCCAGATATCTTGCCGCATGTTCTGAACACTGGTGTAATTTCTCCGAATAGCTGATCCATAGTAAAACTGTAAGTTATCTATTTCATGCTCAGTCAAACGATTTTTTTCCACTTAAACACTTACCGTCTGACAAGATTTGCCCTTTCAATTGAGTTTTTAATCGGCGTAATCTTGTTCCCATGCGCTTCATGACATGTCCAATGCACTCCAATTTTTCAATTGGGTATTCATCTCCATAGATGTTTTTCTTTCTAACAGTATCAAATGCTTTACGATCTCCATCCCCTAAGTAAGTAATATATCGGCATTATGCAAAGATAATGACCGTTGAAAAATTTTAGACGCACCTTGAATTTCCATGGCTCCACTAGATCCAACGTAATTCCTTTTACAATCCTTTTGATGAGAAGGTAAGTTTTTACATATGCAATATTTTGAAAGAATATCAACATCTATCACCTTACCTGTATCCATGCTGGTCACAGTAACTACACCATTCAATGATGAGTAACCGCGTTTCTGCCATGTCCCATCTACAGCGACTGCAATATCATTACCTTCATTTTCACAAATAGCTTCCTTCGCAGCATTTTGAATGGAGTCCTCGTAAACAAGTTTTGCAGCATTTAAGATTCGCTTACTGTAAGGAGAAAACCTTGTAGGTGGTTGAGGAAGATTCATTATGCCGCAAAACATTCTCCCAGCTTCTGCACCTTTTCCAATGGAACGCATAGCATATACAAACCTGGTATTTATTGTAGCAATTTGCGTTCCTTCATGAAAATTTGAAGAAGAGAATTCTACACGATATGGACAAGCACAACATTTCAGGACAAATGTAATAGCCAGTCCAGACTTACCTTTTAAAACTTGCATGTCTAAGCCACTGTTACACATTTTACAGTGAACTTCATTCTTGAAAACAAATGCCAGAATATTCAAATTCATATTGGCATTAATAATACCTACACTTTTGTCATAGGAAGAAAAACTTTCATTTAAATTGGGAATTTTCTTTTCTTTTGCACATGTCTCCTTTGAGTCATGTGCATGTCTAGCTGGAGGATTGTCGTTAGTATGGTTTAAAGTAGTCTTACCTTTATAAAACGTACCTTTACGTTTTTTGAACACTTTTGTAGATCTTGGCATATTAAAATTTTGAAATTTTTGATATTCAGAAATTTTAAATATCGAAATATTCAAAGCGCTGAGAAGAAAAACGTGTATTTTCTCCAAAATAGGTAAACAACGCTAACAGTTACGCTTGCAGTGAATCTACAGTTAACTGCGTATGAATAAATAAAACAGAGAGTGGTTTTGGAAAAGCTTCTTAGATTTAAAAGGTCAATGTTTACATTTGTATCTGTCAAAGGGGGCGTGGCTCATCAGCTGATTATTTTTTAAAAATAATTTTAACATACTTTTAATTAGTAAAATGGCAAGTATGTTATATCATTGGAAAGGTCCTGATTTGGGGATTTTAGAAATATCAAAAACTCAAAATCGATATCCCGAAGGTGTTTACCCTACTGACTCCCTTAAGTCTTTTCACTATGACAAAAGTTTTAAATATCTATTGTCATTAAGCATTAGATAGTTTTATAGGAACTGGTATTATGGTTAAGCGTATGTAACAAAAATTCAAATACGAAAGAATTTTTGTATTTTATGATTTCCTGTCAACAAGAATAACTTTCTTTCGTCCTTATGCTATATTTAAGAGCTTTGAATAAAAAGAAATGTTGTTCTAATATTATGATCTATAAAAGGAAATGATATTTGCAACGGTTCTATTATCGAACTACAAATATCAAACAATATTAAAAATTTATCAACCAATTTGCTTTATCATGAAATACAATATCTAAAGTAACTATATTTAATTATTCCTTATTCAAATCCTCTCTCATGCAAAATTTCTAAAACAGATTACATTTAGTACATTGAATAAAAATACTGAAAATAAAAAATTACTAGTTCAAATGTTTCTATACGAAAAAATAAGATTATAGTTAAAAAGGGAGAAACATATAAATGGGAGTCTATTTTCCGTTGTTTCCAATCCTCAGCAAAATATCCAAAGTACTTGTTTCCGGAAGGCAACTGTAAGACCCAAACAATAAAAAACACTCTATTTTTTGCAACATAACACTTCCTGTTTATTTTTTCACATTTATTTGCTAGTCAGCTGCTTGGAATTGGAATTCTACTGGAAGGAAGGATGAATGAATTCAGAGAATTTTATTTCGTAATCTGCTCAATTTCTCACGCGAAAAAAGTTATTTAAGAATAAACATTAACCCCTAGGAAAAGCTATTTTTAGCTGAAATGTGTTCTATCAAGTTGTATAAAGCAGGAAATTGTAATAAATGACGAATTATAACGGATAAATCATAAACTAATTAAAGCTTTTTTTTAAAAAAAATGAAGGAATTGACAGTATATTTTGTTTAGAACAGATTTTTCAAAGCGGTATTTTAATTTTAATCGTCAGAATTATTTTTTTTTAATAAAATGAATATTGTATACAACTGTTTATTTGAAATACATTTATTTTGTGATATTAAATTCATTTATGTATATACATACACTGCTGGCCACCGTAAATGCAACACCGAGAAAGACAAGAGATAGAACAACAAAATTAATTTTATAGATAACATGTTGACCAAGTATCAAATGATTAAATTTATAGACTTCTGTGAAGTGTAATTCCTGCCAGAATCAGTAGACAGAGTAGCCGCCATTGTTGGAGATCACCACTGGCACACACCTCGGCATTGATTCAAAGAGACTTTGGATGTGTTCTTGGGGTACAGCATACCAAGCAGCTTCCACACTTTGCCAAAGTTGATCTTGTGTCGCAGCTGGGGGTATACACTTGTTCAATCGTTGAGCAACCATGGACCACATATTTTCAATCGGTGAAAGATCCGGAGAGCAAGCCGGCCAGGGAAGCAATTCAATCTGGTGATTGGCAAGAACCTTTGGACAATGCGTGCCACGTGTGGTCGCGCATTATCCTGTTGAAATATGGCTGTGGCCAAGCCCTGAAGGTAAGGAAGGACAACTGGCTCCAACACTCGGAGATGTAGCACTGGCTGTTCAAAGTACAGGCAATGCGGACTAGAGGAGTGCGAGAGTGATATCCAATACCGCCCCATACCATAATACCCGGTGCAGGACCAGTGTGGCGGTGCATAACGCAGCTGTTCAGCATCCTCTCTCCACGGTTTCTCTAGACTCGTATCCGACCATCGTGGTGTTGCAGCAGGGGCGTGACTCGTCAGTAAAGACAACCTCATTCCATTCTGCCGCCCACATCCTTCTTTCATCGCACCATTGGCGGTGGAGACGTCTATGGTTCTGCGTCAAGGGTAGACCAAGTAATGGACGTCTTGCGGACAGACCACTCTGCTGTAAACTGCGTCGAATGGTACGCGCAGACACTGATTAATGCGTTACAGTCTCAATATGCTAAGCTATGGTTCGTGATGTGACTGAGCGATCCGTCACTACCATGCGCACCATTTGCCTGTCCTCACGTGAAGTGGTGCACTGAGGTGGATGCGATTGACCACGTCAGTCCATCGTACCCTTCTGCATCCAACAGTCACATATCCGCATTACAGTTGTTTGGTTTCGTCCAACACGGCTACCGATTTCCCTGAAAGATAATCCACAATCTCGGTAAGCCACTATCGATCCTCTGTCGAACTCGGATACTTGATCAAAAGCTGATCGCTGTTTTCTATGAGACATAACTGATCGTTTTTTGAAAAAACCCAAGAAAAACACTATTGCCGAACTTGAAATCGTCGAAATCTCCAAGCCTTAAATAGTGCTTTGAGGTGGTGCCACAGGCGTGCGTGATGTGATTCTGCGCTGAAATTCTAATCATTTGCATATCTCACCTCCGCTAATGCAAGTTGTAAATTTCATGTTATTTGCGTGCTTCCTTCAGGGTGTTGCATTTTCGGTGGCCTGCAGTGCATATATATTTAATCGGTCTAAAACCTGTGTGTTCAATAAATCTTTTTTAAATACTAGCGTAACCTCTTATTTTCTTCCTAAAAATTTTACATAATTTGAGAATAAAATCGAAATCAACTGACTGCTTTAATTAGCATATATATTTTGTAAGAAAAATTCTCAGGAAAAGTAAACAATGTCAAAGAAGTATTCAAAACAAATTTAAAATCTCCTCACATACTATTACATCAAAAAGCATACAAGATGTAGTCAGTAGAAATAACAATATATAATACAAACCTTATTGGTAAAATGAATTACAGTAAATAAGAAAGGAATTATAGAATTTCGTTTAATGCATTTGTTAATTAAACCCCTTTCAAAATTTACTTTTATGATTAAAAAAATAAATAACGGAAAAAAGAGTTTTTTTTTAAATGCATCGAATTTTTTTATTTGCAATTTATATTACTTTTAAGTTAATGTTGAGTAAGATATTTTTTACACAGAGCATCAGTTTGATTATGTCGCGTACGCGTGGGAAGAAACCCCAAATAACACAACAAGTTGAAGATCTTGTAAAAATATTGGTAACTAAAACGTGCTGTGTGAGTAGTAATGAAGATGAAGAAATAAAATCAATTTTATTTTAGAAAGAATCATCCACAAATTTTCTTTTTTTCTTAAGGACAACAGATCTTATGATTATTTTAAGGATTAAGTAAGGACCTTATCATCCAGGATTAATGAAGTTCTAATTTTAAACTTTTTTTTGCTAAATGATGATGCAATGTAACATGTTAATTGAAATTCGGTCTCTGAAGCATATCTTAAATTAAGTAATAATTTAATGATTTCACATTTTGGTACTTACGTATTATCACAACATTCGCTAACTATTAATGACTCACCAAGTTGGCAAACTCAATTTCTCATGTATCGTACGCGTTGAATTGGCAAACAGGTGTTTCCTTTCATATAATGTTGCTAATAGGTTGTGATAATACGTAAGTACCCAAATTTTCTTAAAACATTATAAAGCTTTTTAAGCTATTAAGCTATTTATTAATATATATATATATATCAATTATTTTGTATTATTCGTTGTTAATCTCTATTGAAGTTGAATCGATCACGCGAAGCGCTGTTCATACATATTACACATGCGTTGGTGATTTCTTAAATTGGGATATTGTTTTAACATTTTTTTCTACTTTTCTTTCAATGTCTTATGCTTGTGTATGAATTTAGTTGTATGTTTTTTATATGTGTCTTTCACTTACCCTGTTCTTAAAGAATCGTTACTTTCGTATTATAGCAGAAATGCCAACATACAAAATAACTCGCCGTGTTGGTAACGCCGATTTTGTGTGTGTCTATGCACTGAAATGGAAATCACGACTTCCTTTCATATAATGTCGCCAATAGATTGCGATGATATGTAAGTGTCAGAGACTCCAATATAGAAATGTCTGGGTATGGATCGAGAATATTGCTTATTTCAGAAGATTCATTCCGGTTAGGAGGATTTAAAAATTGAGATACTTCAAAGTTTTTCAGGTTTAAATTGATTTCTATTATCTTTGCTTTCTAAAGCAATTGGCAACAATACTCGTAATTTTGACCCTCGATTAAATGGTGACGACGATATTTGAGCCAGCCCCTATATCTCCAAACTGCTATCTACACCAATTTAAAAACTTTAAACCCGGATATACTTAACCCAGTTCTTCTCAAACTGTTAACATTTGCGACCCAGTTTTTCACCATAACTTTCATCGCACCCTTCCGTAAAATAACTGCATTGAGTTCAAAATTGTATTTTGATGTAAACTACAATATGTCTTTAATTATAAACCGTACAAACTATCAAGATAATTATTAAATTTTGTGTATAATTTTGTATATGACAAGCCCATGGGAGGCACTAGAAATTAGTAAACTTGTTCTTAATTTAGTATTGAAAAATTAATTATCTAATACATATTGACCAGTTCATACTTTTATAAGTATCTTATATCTATATAAATGTGTAGTTTTTTTTATTATGTCAGAATGTATTTTATTTTGCTTTCTTTTAGTAAATTAATATTTTTTTGAAAATCTATTATTTTTGATTTCTTGATAATCTAGCGTCCCCCTTATAAGGTTATCACGTCCTTCTAGTGGGGCGCACCCCACAGTTTGAGACGCGCAGACTTAACCATCATCGGCTCCTCTAAACGGCGGTTAAATGCTTTTCAAAGGAGTGCAAATTAGATTATGATAATAAGCCAAGGGGTTTTTCGTAAGATCCATCCGATCCTCGATTTGTTCTAAATTGTAGGACTTAGCAATTTCAAAAAAGCTTTCTGATTTGAAGTTTGTAGAAATAATTGCATTTCTGACTCCCGCATTTGCAGTCTACTTCCCTAATATCAACTGTAAAACATAAATTTTGTTCACTTACAATTTAAAATAAAAAAAAAGAAATACTCGTATGCCTAGATAAATACATACGCGTGTAAAACAGATTTTCAAAAAAGAAAAGCGATGTACCACTAAAAATAGACACTCAAGACTTATAATGTGAAAGATAATTTATGAAAGATCAAATGAATTGCATTAAACCGCATTTTTTCGACATCAAAATGGGAATTCAGAAATATCTTGTGCTTATCTGATTTCAACTACCTTTTGATTTATTTTAAACTATATTTTATAATAAAAACAACGGAGAAAGGCGAGTGTGTGTTAATTTATTTCCATTTGTAAATACATTTCACAGTTATAATAAATAAAGTAATTTTTTAATCCCAAAATTATTTATACTTTATATTTATACTAATGTTTTTTTTTCATTAAAACTTCAACTTGATAGTGAGACATTTAAATAATTTGAGCATTTTAAAATGAAATGGAAATAATTTAATGTGCTAACACATAGGCCCAAACACTTATATCAATTTCACGTGAATTATCAGATGTGCTAGACACACACACAAGTAAAAATAACATATTTCTTATGTAAAAAAAGTTTAATTTCACTTCAAATAACAATTGTAATCTTATAAATAACTCGGGAGCAAATGTTACATATATTTGTATATATAACACAAAAATATCTGTAAGTGCCTTTATTTCCCTTCAGAAATAGAAACGTAATATTTTTATCATGGTTACTGGACTTGCCAATGCCTACTATAAATATATGCATCTTTTCCATTGTTCTATTTGAAATAAAGTATGCATTTTATCCGTTCCTTATTTGGATCATTTTAAAAACAAGCAACGAAAGGAATAAATATCAAACAGCATACCAAGCGAGAAGGTTTCAATGTTTCCTAGTATGTTTATAAAAAAAAAGAAGTTGTAAATGCCTTCGGTATACTGAAGTGTCGTTTTGATTTCAACCTAGAGCAGTTTTCCTTTAGAAAATGTTATTTCATTTATATTGAGGAAAAGCGCCTAGAAAAAGACCCATGTTTTTGGTAATATTTCTCTAAATATCATAAAACGAAAAAAAATAATAAATAAAGCGAATAAATATCAAAAATACAATATTTAAAAATCTTTTTTGTTCAATTATGATTACTTTTGTATCAAAATATGATGGGAAAAAATTCCAAATATGCTATTTTAAATAAATGTATATTCTTGTAAGAATATACACTCAAGAGCCAAAACATTATGACCACCTGTCAATAACGAGTTGGCCCACCTTTGGCGCGCAACACAGCTTCAACCCGCCTTGGCATTCATGCCACAAGTCCTTGGTAGATGGCCGGAGACAGATTTTACCAGATGTTTAAGAACGGTCACGCAAATCCGAGATATTGCGAATTGGTGATCTTTGAACTCTGAGCTGCCGTCCCATGATATCCTAAATGTGGATGGATTGAGATCCGGTGAGTTAGGCGGCCAGGACATAAACTGGAATTCAGCATCATGTTCCTGGAACCACTCCAACATAAATTTAGCCTTGTGACACGGGGCATTGTCCTGTTGGAACATTCCATCTCCTGCTGGAAAAACAGAGGCCATGTAAGGGAGCACCTGGTCCGCAATGATGTTCAGATACCCTGTAGCAATCATGGCCTGCTCTACCCAACCACCGGTCCCAGAGACGTCCAAGAGAACGTCCCCCAAAGCATAATACTGCCAACACCGGCCTGTGTATGACCGACTGTACATTGAGGGAGCAACTGTTCGCCTGGAAGACGGCGTATCCTGACACGGCCATCGGCGTGATGAATGACAAACCGTGATTCATCTGACCAGGCAATTCTCTCCCACTAATCCATGGACCAGTCGCGATGTTTCCGGGCGCAGCGCAGGCGCATTTGGCGATGACGCTTGGTCAGCAAAGGCACACGAGTGGGATGTTTGCTGCGTAGAACCATATCCAACAGTGTCCGCTAAACAGTGTGCGCCGATACTATTCTACTTGGCCCTGCATTGTGTCGGGCTATCAGCCTCTATCAAAGTCGCTTGGTTCCGCAGACTTTTTAATCACACACAGAAGTAAGTGAAAAAGAATGATTCTTCAGACTCTCCAGCAGCAGTTAAATACCACTTCCACCTTATCACGTGCCTTCCACGTCATCCGGGCGAATTCATCGCAAAATGTAGGGGTTGTCATAATTTTTGGCTCTTGAGTGTATATATATATATATCCGCAAACCCTTGTTTAAACCTGCAATTCTGGCTCCTAAGGTCAGGAGTTTGCTGTAGTACTACTGTGGCTAATATACTTTCACTATATTGACTAGTTATCTCAGGGTTATAAATATTTTGTGTATATTTATGAATTATATATATATATATATGTCGACCCCGGCCTGCTGGTAAATGAAAGAAGACTTCATCTTTAAAACATGTGTGCTTTATTGTTCTTCAAGTCTAGCTACTCCAACATGGCGGTCATTTGGTTCCGAATCGATGTCGATCCTATTTACGTCAGCGCTTGCGCTGCTTTTAAATAGTCCTATTCACCCTCAAATCCCCTACGCCGTAGTAAAGAGTTCTCTCGCTTTTTTACTTATTATTCGAATTATTTTTAAGTTAAACATTCCAGATTTATCATATATATGTATCTATATATATTTATATATAGATATGTATATTTATCTATACAAATAAATAAAATTGAAGTGTCTGTTTGTAATTTCTAATTAGCAGCTTTTTACTTAATGCACTAAAAGTATATACGGTACTCATAACAAAAAACAATTTTTAAAATTTTGTCTGTCTGTCTGTCCGTCTGTCTGTCTGTCTGTCTGTTTGTTCCGGCTAATCTCGGAAACGGCTGGTGCGATTTTAAAAATTCTTTCACTAATGGAAAGCTACATTAACGGGGAGTGACATAGGCTATATTTTATTCCCGTATTCTTACGGGAACGGAAACTATACGGGTGAACGTGAAACTGAATGCCAAGATGAACCCAAATTGAACGCCAAGCTGAGCTAATGAAGTCGTGTTTTGGTTACTGGCGACCGATGCTCTTCATGAGACATAATAGTGTTACGCGCACATGATAATACGCTGACACGTGCCATAATTTTTTTATGATAGTTATCTCACTGTTCAGTTAAGTAGAGCATCGGCTGTTTCGGATGCACTTTTAAAAATAATAAATCAAGGCTTCATAAGCAAAAAGCAATGCAAGACACAAAAAATTGATAAGTTTTACGGTTAGTTTTAATCCTTGCTTTTTTTTTATTTACATTTTTAGTCACATTTAAACAATAGTTATTATAATCCCAATCTATATCTATACAAATAAATAAAATTGAAGTGTCTGTTTGTAATTTCAAATTAGCAGCAATTGTTTGCGGGGGTGGGGGTTTAAGGGGCGTTAGAAATTCCGATTTTTAAGTTATTAGACGTACAGTCTTGAAACTTAGTAAGTAGATTCCTCTCATAGGGTAGAGATACGCTACAAAATGGGTTTCGTGAAAATTGCCCTCAAGTGGCGTTGCGGGACTTAGGGGCGTTATAGATAATTATTTTCATTTTTAAACTATTAGACGCACAGTCTTTATATTTGATAAGTAGATTTCTTTTATAGAGTAGAGATCAGCTATAAGAAGGTTTTGTGAAAACAGACCTCTAAATGGCGTTGCGGGGGATTTAGTGGCGTACTAGATAAATATTTTCGTTTTTAAACTACTTCATCTCCCTGCTTGAAAATTGGTAGGAATGTTTCTTTCATGGAATAAATATCCGCTACAAAACAGGTTTGGGAAAAATTGACCCCCAAGGGGTGTTGCGGGGTGTTAAGGCAGATATAAATAATTATTTCTATTTTTAAACTATTAGACGCACAGTTTGAAATTTGGTAAGCAGATTACTCTCATAGGATAGAGATACACTACAAAATGTGTTTTGTGAAAATCGACCCCTAGGCCGCGTTGAGGGGGTTCAAGGGGCGTTATTGATAAATTTTTTTTGCATTTTTAATTAATTGGACGCACAGTCTTCAAATTTTGCTAAGCAGATTCCCTTTCATACTGTGCAATTCCCTACAAAATTGGTTTTGTGAAAACAGACCGAGCAAACATCATTCTATGATTCAATTTTAGAGATTTTTAGAAAACACAAATTAGATGAGTTCTGCCCCCTTTTTTTATCAAAAGGCGACAGTTACAGGTATAAGTATATTTTTCAATACAATCGAATTCTTAATGCAGGACTTAGATATCAATAATTTATACATATATATAAGCAGTAAAAATTTATAAAACATCATGAAATTCCCAGCGAAGCGGGCGGGTAACAGCTAGTATATAGATATAAATATGATATAAATATATATTAATAAATTACATATATATTTTGATGAATGGGATAAATAATGTATAATAATCTTATTTTCCGTTCTATATTAATATATACTCCTGAAGTTTGTTCAATATGGTAAATTGCTTGTAATGTTCTAAAATCCTTGACCTTAACGTAATGCATTGTGAAATTAGCAGTAATAATACCAATGATGTTTCTTAAAAATAAAAAAACCTTTTATAGTAAGGACAACTCTTAAAGCACTTTTTTATATAATTGCATCTAATACGTATATTCGTAAATGTGTTATTGAAATTATATGGTGCTCAGTAGGCAAGTATCTTGAAAAATATTTAAGTGAAAATTTACTATTTTAACTTGTTCCTTCTTTTTTTCTTTTATTCTCGATAGCTAATTTTTGTAAAAACTGTAAATGTAGCTAAATTTTTAAACTTTACAATTGCCACAATTTTAATAGAATTTCGAAATTTAGACAGTAATAGCAAAATAGAACAGAAAAAGGGGCTTCAGGAAATAATGAAAAAAAAACTTTCCAAGTCTTAAATTAAATCAATTGCTTAGTTCTTTTTGTACTTTAAATTGAATCACATCCCATTTTTCACAAATAGATTGAAGACCATCTGAAGGTTTTATTTTGTAAACTTTTTTTCTTTCCGAAGCGTTATCAAATTTACTTGAAAGTGCTGGTTTATTTTATAATATGTTTCAAAAAAAATGATCATGAAAATTTATAGAATGTAAATTTTATTTAGCTTTTCTTTTACAATTTTTTTTAAAATTCCTGTCTATGTAAAAGAAGCAAATTCCCTTGCAAATTAAAATTAGTTTGTTTTTAAAATAAGTGTTTTTTTTATTTAAAAAGTAATTTAATCTTTTATTTAAGTTTTTTGAAAATTTAATTAAATGTAACTAACTCTTCATTGAGTATCCCGGTCTTTAGCAAAAAAATATTTTGAACTCAATGAATTTTTAGTCGTTTTGGAGGAAATTGAGTTTAATATGTTAGATTTAAGTTAATGAATATATAATGAAAATGAATATAGAGAGAGAAAGAGAGAGAGTGAGAGAGAAAATTTTAAAATTAATACAAAATTATTTGCTTTTATGCTTTTGTGTTTCTTTTGCTAAAGAGTGATATTTTTAATTAGATTTTCTAATTTGTGAAAAATAAATATTTTTATGTTTTTGGTAAGAGCAGGAGCATATGATAGTCTATTTATATAAATGGATATTTGTATGTGATCTCGCTTCTCTCAGTTCAACCGATCACTATGAAAAATGGCATGTATATGATTTTTTTTGTGAAGAAGGTTTTTGTGCTGTCTTCTTTGTTGTAGCTCCCCACCAGCTGGTGCTACAGCAAAGCAACTTCTGCACTTATCAATCAATCACCAAGTGGCCAGCGTTGTTGCCCAAAATGATGCCAACTTGGCTCTATTACTAAGATTTCGCTATGTTTTCATTAAATCGTCATTATTATGTAAAGAACGGCGTTGCTTGCGAATATGACAATATTGACAAAAAATAAATACAACAGAAAGTAATATTAACGTATTACACATTCAAATATAAAAATATATTTACACTATTTTAAACGTTCATTACACAAAATTTGTAACAATGCGTTACTTTTGCTAAGCCGAGATGAGCTTAGGAATGATATTTCAAAAATCGATCCACAGAAAAATATGGAGCAGTACAAATAAATTTTTTAAAAAATCCTTTTCATCAGCTTTTAAACCTTTAGACTTAAAATTTACCTAATATGGTGTTTTTGTTCAACTGAGATATGCAAAAAGCTTTTTTTTTGTTTAATTTGCAATTCACGTACAATTAACTCATTAAAAACTAAAATCCATATAAATTAAAATGCAAAGTTAATTTTGCAACATTTATCAGTAATTCTTTAATTGCCTTATCTAAGTGTTTATTAATATGTATAAAATATGTTTAATTTGGTTTTTTATCCAAAATAATTCACATTTTAGAGAAAAACCTTAAGTTACACTAACATAAGGAAATTACTTCTTACTGCTACAAACTAATTCCAAATTATGATATATTGAGTTGGGGAATTGTTTTGACTGGAGGTCCACATTCTGAAAGCGATAGATACCGTGGGGTCGCACCTTTTTAGAAAGATTAGTTCACTTTATATCTCTTAAAAGTAGATCAATATATATAAAATGGTTTGCAGTTTTATTCAATTTTTTGATGTGTTAATTTTATACCATACACCAGATATGCAGAAGCATATTTAATTTTAGAATCAGTCTAATGAGACAAAAGTGCCCTGTATATATCTGACCTTTCTACAATTTTTTTTTTTTTTTGTTGTAATCAGGAGCGAGATTGTGCTTGTTGAATTCTCATCACAGTATGTAAGTTAACGTCAGCCAATCTGCATCTATATTTACCTTTGTTGGTATCCATGTAATAAAAACTTTGCTCGCAAATATATGCTATCCAAATACAAGGGTGTCCGGGCTTAAGATATCCAAAGTTATAGAGTTTGTTATCACGGAGCTACCCATCAGAGTGTAATAAACTGTTCATCTGAGAATTGGAAACACCTCCGAGATTTTTTGGGTCCAGTCAAATCGACCGCATGTGCGCGCATTGTTTGGTAATCGCAGACGATAAACTTGTATAACAATAACCCTATTAATATGGGCGCCACAGCAAAATGTGCAGTGCGTATTTTAGTTAATGGAATTGAAATCAGTCACACGTGTACAGCGACGTGTTCGTACGGAGTGGAAGGTCGTTATTGGACTTGCCTAATATACCAACCAGAACTCCTACAAAAGGAATCACCGACACGATCAATAGTGTCTTCTATCACGAAAACTTAAGGACACTTGCCAGTTTGAGATACCAAAGTTCCCTTCTCCTTGGTTTCCTTCTTCCTCATTGGTGGATAGATTCTGATGTTGGTGGATCAACATTCCATTCTTTTCGAACACGTCGCCGTATACGCATGACTGATTTGAATTCCGTGAACAAAAGTACGTGCTGCACCTTTTGCTGCTGCGTCCAAATATTTACTACTGTTTTCAGTGTAACAAGTATATTTTCTGTGATTTCCGAATAATGCGCGCACGTACGGCCGAGCGGACTAGACCCCGAAAAATCTCGGAGGGGTTTCACTTCCATGGGTGAACAGTTTATTACATTCGGATGGGTAGTTTCGTAATAATGCGCCATAACTTTTGAATACTTTAAGCCCGGACACCCTGTATAGAGAATATTTTCTGTCTATTTGATTTTCGAATGTCTTGGCGAGTCGCTATTTGCCCACCTGTAAGTTACCTCAATAACAATCTACAAATCAAGCAAAACAAATTTTATTCGGAAAAATTTATTAAAAATCTAATCTTATTTATTCGGCTTTTATATATTACCCCCATTTTATGAACAAGTAAATATAGAATGCGTATCAGTTTAAATGCACTATATACTTACTTAAATCTAAGTTATTGAATTTATTAATTTTGTACGACACAATGAACTCATTCAAAAAATAGCAAAATTTCTTTCGGATCAAATTTCCACTGATCATTAAAAGTATTTTTGTGTTTATTTTAACAACTTAAGTGCCGCGGGCGTGTATACACGTCTTGCTGAGCTGGTGCGTTTAGTGCTCCGAACGTGTATACTCGTCCTTCCAAAAGAGGATTTTTTGTAACGTGCTGCTCTGGTTAAAACGAGTCCCACGGCTTTGGAATACAATAAAATGACATTGCCAGTGATTCTAAAAAATTTACTTATTTCGGAAAAGAGGCGGGGAAGAAATTGGAAAGAGGGTATATTCTAGGAACGATGAAATTCATAGCTCAGTGGTGGGGTTTTTCTTCGTGTGAATGTGTTCTTTTCTATTCTTTCCTCACTTGCTATCATTTTCGCTTACAGTGCGTAATAGGAACTTTTTATTTTTTTGTACGAATGCACTGAAAGTGATACTGGTTTATGTGTTCAACCATGTTTCAGGATATACCACAGAATAGATAAGTTTTAATTTAATTTTTATTATATTGTAACTCTAGAGATTCAAAAAGATTTTTATTTTTAATTTATTATTTTATAGTTTTTTTTCTTTTTCAAAGAGAAATTAAGCAATTTTTAGGTGGAAAAATACACCCTTTTCCCAATAAACCGCGTAATAACGCGAGCCTGTGGGAATGTTTGGGGCTGTGGGAATATTTGTGGACTGAGGGAATGTTTGGGGCATGTGAGAGTGTTTTGGCACAAGGGGAGGGTGTATTACGTAAATTTTCCTCGGCAGTAGGGATAACAATTCCTCTTAGGGTTATCAGTTGTTTAAAAATAATAAAAAGGTGTTTTTTTCTTAATTTGGAAAGAAAATAATCTTTTTTATTATTTATTTTAGATACAATTTATTGTATTTTAACAGATACAGATATCCAAACTTAAGAAAGTAATTATAAATACTATGAATTTAACACTACGTTCATGGAGGATTAATGGACGGGAGATTTAAAAATGCATTTGAAAGCTTACAGCAAACTAAAATAAATAAATTTTAAAAAATTGTGTGTCACAACATACACAGTGAAAAAATCAGTGAATAAAATATAATTTAAAAGCGTTTTATTGCTTGTTTTTGTATAACACAGTAGAATTTTTCAAATTTGTACCAGCTTCGAAACATTTCATTATAAAATTGTTACGTTATCCCATCATTTTTCATTCTACTGAATGGATTTATTATGGAAGCTTTTTTTCTATATAATATATAGTATACTAATATTTTATATGGGCATTTATATAATTATTATATATTGTAGACTAAGGAAAATTTTTTTAGGCAACAAATTAGAAGAAAGTTTGAAAAATGAGAAGTAAGCAATATAAAAATGTATATTTTATATTTTATAAAGACTATGTTTTGTTTTGATATGTTATTTTATGAATTTATTATTTATATATATATTGAACATGAAGAAGTCATGATATATAAATAAAATATAAGCAATAAAATGTTTTAGATTGATGAATGTTTAAAACATTGAAATTTGATAACATAAAAGATTATTTTTAGAATTCATGAAATAGGATCATTTAATGTACTCTGAAAAAAAGATATTACTTCATTTTGAAAGTACAAAGATATTTTTTTTTGTTATATTCATTTAGAAACAACGTGCTGAAGTATATTTAACATAAATTTTATCTCATTTGCGTATATTTCTGATTTTATTGAGATGAATAGAGAATATAATTCCAATATTGTACTGAAGGCATTTATTATTGCCTGAAGGCATTTATTATTTTAATTACTCTTCGCGGTATCAACGAATATTTCCTTTTAATTTTGTGCACAAATTTTATTCTAGGATTTTTTCCAAACTACAGTGGAAATGAGTAAATAATGTTTCACAAGACTGTGTTAAAATAAAAAAGCAGATTACGTTTTAGACATTATTTCTTGAATATTTAGAAAAGCAGTCAAGTGCAATAATAAATGTCTTAATTGAAAATAATTTTTTAATCTGTAAAAAATCCATGCGCGTAATTGTATATATACATTCGAGATATTAAATCTTTAAAAAAATTGACAAATATTGTCTTAGTCTGATAAAAATCCATAATAATTACAATTTTTTTAAGTTGTTAAATTGTACTCTCACAACGAATCATACTTGATGCACACTGCTCAAAAAAATTAGGGAGACACACATGGATTTTACGAAATTAAAAAAATATTTCTTCTGACAACCAATGTAAGACAATCATACCCTAAAGCATAGGCACCTAACCTTTCTTGAACTGGCTCCCGCTTTTCAAGTAAATTTTTCGATACTGCCCCCTCCCACTCTAGAGAAATAAGAGTGTACATAATACATGGGGAAAACAAGAATTAAATTTAAAATAATATTGTAATACCAGTAGAATATATTTTTTAAATTAATTTTTTTCTAAAGCCCCATTTTTTTTTACTTGCGAATCTGAAAGAGATGTTGCCACAAATATATTTAAACGTGTATCATTATATATTTTAATCATAGATAGGATATTGTTGAAATTGAAACGCTACTAAATTTCTTGATTTAAAAGAGTGAAATAAAAGTTTCCGCTTACTGTTATAAAGACAGGCAGGGATTTTGATGACACGAAGTAAGTCATAACAAACTATTGCTTTCAAAATAAATATAAATTGACTGCTTCAGCTTTTAAAGAATCGCACGTTAATTCCTGATTAACATATTTAATTATGTTTCTTGGATAATATACGTAATGAAGTACACTGGACGGAACATTTTTCCTACTGTTCACAAAGAAAACACGTGCACTACAGAAATTAAAAGGCACTATATCATTTAATTTAATGTAGGTCTGCGGAAATATATGAATTTTTGCACATGTGATATAGAAATGATTTAAATGCATACAGTCAACATAAGGTAAACAGTATTAAAGTTTTCTTTTGTTAGTACATAATCAGCGTGTTTTTTTAAATTTTTTTAGACTATATTTGGTTAATCTGCCCAAGCCCCATCCGTGCCATCTCAACGCCCCTTAATTTTATTTTGGTATTTTACTGCCCCCATGAAAGCCTCAAACACTCACAAGGGGGAGTTATTGCTCACGTTGAGTACCTATGCTCTAAAGTGAAACAGAAAACAAAAGATCAAATCAATGTTTATGACGTCAAAAATCAGAAGAAAATATAAGTGCAGAAATCATGATTTTGAGAAAGCTGTTGATTTTGTTGTCTCAGTGGCGAAATTCAACCTTTCGGCTGTTGTTTTGAGAAGAGATGAGTTGAAAATATCGCGACAACGTAATCAATCTGAATCCACAGCTTGGAGTGTTATTAGGAGCCTGGAATCTGTGAAAACACAGCAAACTGTAGCGGACGCTATTGGAGTGGCAAGAAGTGTCATTATAAGACTGTTCAACCGATTCAAATAAATAGGACATGTTCGACATCTGCCAAGACCCCCCATGTCATCCATCTACTACCGCAGCAAATAATGTGACAGATATATCCTGTTAACAACTCGTCAAGTCAGAACTGTCAATACAATGCTGATCCAAAAACAGTTTGTTTTGGCAACAAGACGAAGAGGTCTCAAGCCAAACCAATCCGAAATAGGCTTCAAGTGATTGGTCTGTATGAGCACAAACACCGTTGGCCCAAAGAAAAGGGGCTGCTAAAGATCAAGATAGAATGCAAAGTGACTGGAGTGAAATGCTACTAACGGGGTTAGGCTTTAATTTAGTTTAGAGTGTGACTCCAGACATGTTTTATGTGATGAGATATGTTTATGTGACACTCAAAATATAAAAATATTTTCGTCCAGAACGGCTCTTATTACAGACGTGGTGATTTGATGGTATGGCCTGGATTCATTATAGGAGGGCGTCCTGACCTGCATATAATTCTAAATGGAAATTCGACGGCTGAAATGTATGCAGACCAAACACTGAGACCCCACGACTTTTCATACGCTGCAGCCAATGGTGATTCTTTTCTTCTAATGCAAGATAATTTTAGATATCATGCAGTTCATCTTACTAAAAACTTTATTGAAGATGAAACAATACAGCGAAAGGAGTGGCCAGTATTCTCTGCTGATCTTAATCTGATCGAGCACATTTGGAATACACTCTGAGGGCGCGTTGTTGTAAGACCAAAAGCCTCCTGACACGGTTCAAGACTTGAAGATTGCACTTTGTCAAGAGTGGAACAGTATTCTTGAAAGACTCATCTCAATAATCCCATCACATCCATGCTAAAAATGTATGTGGCAGTCTTATCACTTTGGGGGGGGGGACCACACCATATTATCTTGTATCATTTCCAATTTAACACTTTTTTATTATTCACATGTAATCAAATTGTTGCCCTGAAACATCAGTTCATATTTCTTATACCATTAAGTGGAGTTAATGTTCCAATGCAATTATTATTTTCTTCTTTTTTGCTGAATTACGTTCTTTTATATCTATATTCTCCATTTTAAATCCATGCAGAACTATCGCACAACGGTGTCGTCACTTTCTTGCTTGTTCCCCCAATTTTTTTGTGCATTTATTTATTTTTTGCATGTATTTTTTTTTTGCTCTTAATTATTATTTATTGTAAAACTTGCTCTTCTCATGTTTTTTTTTATTCGTATAATGGTAATTTTAATAATTTTGTAAAAATGTGCAAAAAAGAAAAACTTTAACTGCTATCTACAATGAATATCGTAACAAAGGTATCCCATGGTTTCGAACATTAGGGCAAATGGTGATAAACTTTGCTACTCAATATGTGAAAAGTATTTAAAGCAATTTTACCAGTAAGTCCATTAAAAATATGCTTCCCTTATAGATAGGTTTATAAATAATTTTTTGAGTGGAATAAGTAACGATCTTTATGAATCTGCATAACGCTCTGAATGAAATCTAGAATCAAATTACCGAAATTGAAGCAAATACACTTAATTATTGATGATGGATTTAACTTTGACATTTTGTAGAATTTCATTCGGAACTCTGTTTTCAACGGATATCAGTTATTAAAATTGCATCCCTATTTCAACAATTCCAGAAAAAATAATGAATAAATCTTATTGTTTCCTCTAAAGTTAAGAATTAGCTAAAATGCGAACTCGTATGTTAACTCGATTTAAATTGGTTTGCTGAAAATATTTTATTTTTAATGCAAAAAAGAAAACGATGTAAACGGTATGCGCGAGACAGTAACTTCCATAAGGTTCCGTATTACGAAGCATAGCCTAATTAAGTTCGCAAACGTTAATCCAACTCCCTATAACATAATGAAATCATCGATTTAACTACTTTCTTTCATTTTAAGGATAGTTCCCGGTGTTAAAAGTGCTGATTTTTCTTTTAAAAGGCAACAGATACCATTGATTTAATTAACAAATAAGCTTCTTTAAAGTAAAGTAGAATTAATCATGCTACAGGAAAAGTTTTAAAACGAATTTCCCTATTGATTGCGTTGCAGGGTGCAGTCAGTGCTGAAGCAGATTTGAAAGTGTTTAAAAATATTTCTAGTCTACAATTTTTTAAAATATACACCGCTTTTTTTAATCGTTATAATTTTTCGTATTTTTAAAGCAATTTAAGTATTCTTTTGAATTTACTAATTTTAAAATAAAACAAGAATAATATTTCCCTCCCCTTTTTTTAAAGGATCGAGGAATAACAAAACAATTAAATTATAATAGATTCCTTCGTTTTTTTCTGTTTTCATTGCAGCGTTTAATTATGACAAATTATTATTAAAAATCATGTATAGGCATTTTTTTGCTATTAACGGTATACTTACAAAATTTAAGCTGAATTGATACAATACTACATGCTTAAAACCTAAAATGTACATAAATTTGCATAAATTTGTATTTGTTAAATGTCTCCCCTGTATACTATATCCTTTTTTCAAATATTGTTTTTAATGAAACTGAAACAAATATATGTTATAATATTCCCATGGTTGTGATTATATATATAAACACATATCGATTACAAGCATTGCAGAATATAACTTAAAGGAGGAAAATGCATGCCTTGACTCCACTTGTACGCGTCATTACTCGGGGACGTTCATAAAAAGAAGAAAATTGTTCCAAAAAGAACAAGTAGCGTCCCCTGGCTGTCGCTAATAGTCATAAGGAAGACAGAGTTTAAATGTAGTCGATACAATCTCATAAATTCTTGAGATTAGTATTTGACAATTAATTACGATTACAATGCTGCCTTGAAACAATTTTGAACATTTATTATTTTTTTTTGTTTCCTAAAATTCATAACGTAGTAAACAAGAAATAAACTAATATTTCAAAACAAAACATTTAAGAGTTAAATTTATTAAATATTATTTAATAAATCATATTTCATTTTCACTTAACTTTTGCTAAACAAAATTATTTCCTAAAATTCTGATTAACATTTTCTAGTAAATTAAAATGTAGCGTATCGATTCTTTAAGAAAAGCATAGCCAACATTAAGTGATCGTTAATAATTTTCAAATATTTTGGGCAGTCATAAATATGAGAGAGAATGCCGTATGTAAAATAATGCGGTATGAAATATGAAACTTAATTACTTCTAAAATAATTATTCTGAAAATCAACATTTCACCTAAATATAAAAAAGTGAAAATCTTATAGAACACCTCGCTATGATCTTTCCATTCATGAATGGTTCCAAATGCAAATTATTGAAACAAAAGTAAAACGAAAAAGGAATTCAGCCAAATTGGTGTGATCAAATGGTTGAAAAACCAATCATCAAATTTTGTTGTAATTTGTGGGGGTGTCGGCCTATTCGGCATCCCTCTCTCTCCGTCTTGCCTGGTTAAAGGTGTGGGGAGAACCAGCAACTTCCACAATAACAATTAGCTTTATTACTCTTCAAACACAATTAAACAATCACAAGTGAAACTACAAAAGGAAACCTTAGGAGTGATATATCTAGCGAGTTATCTAATCTCAATGACTAACTCTAAGTAAACCCGACTACATGAACTAGATAAGGAGAACAAGTGCTAATGAACCGATAACTAATCCTAATTTCATCTATCTTAGATCCTCAATCTAAAAATTTAATCTCTTAGCAATTACTTCCTTGACTCGCGCTATGTTTGTGAATGAAATATTCTAATATTCACACTTACGTAACACCGCAACAGCACCCGGCTCCTTCTCTCTTACATCTACAAAACCGATTAGTAGGAAAATGACGCGAATAGATCCGTCACAAAGTTATGTAATATAAAATAGAATTTATCTCATAAAAATCCTGTTATAAATGTTTCACTCAATATTAGTAATGGCTCAAGGAATATTTTTACTAAAATATTTTTGAAATAGAATCTCTAGTCTTGTACATTTGTACATTTAATGTATTGCCATATATATTAGAGAGAGATTCTTACGATTTTTTTCAATTTAAAATGAATTCAAACTAATAATTTAAAGCATAATGTAATATAAAATCAAAGCTTTTAAAAACCTTGTAACATTAAGGAAAAACAGCATTTATCGATTTTAAGTACGTACTCCTTAAATTTCTTTAATTGTGAAGAATGTTAAATATATTAATTTATATGAAATTTTAGTAGATTATTAAGATAGTCGAGGCATTTCACATACAGACATTTCAGCATATAAAAGGGAAATAAATTACTCGGTTTCCAAATTCTCTAGATACGATATTGCTTTAGTCGTTTTCTTTTCATTTTGCTTTATGTTCGCATTCTACATAACAGAAAATTCAAATCATTTTCTTTAAAAGAAAAGCAACAAAAATACATTTTCCCTTCCAGATAAAATTCCATTTTGGAGCATAAAAACAAACTAGAATATGCTTCAGAGAGAAGCGAATGTTCTGAAAACATTCCCTTTAAAAAAATGCTATAAAACATATGTATCAGCAAAGAACAAGCAAACAAACACGATTGGTATAAATTTTACTAAATACTTTTTAAAGGATTTTTCATAAACGATCCCGTCATACCAAATTTATTCATATACGAAGTTTATGAATATTCTTATAATAATCTACAAAAATTGTAAACATCTTATTTCCACAAAATATTGTTGTTTGATGGATGGGGAGCACTTAGTTTTTTCCGAAACTTCATCTTCCGTTATGACAATTTAGAGGACAATATAACGTTTTCAAAATTGCCTTTTTTAAAAAATAATATTTAAAATTTAAAATATAACTATTGTATATTAATAATAAGAGGGAAAGATAAGATAAAATTACAAATATTAATTAAAATTAAAGATTGAAGAAAAGATCATGATTTTTCGCGATGGGAGTGAGCGAGGCGATGCCTCGCCAATCCGGTTGCAGTAAATGAGTCCAAGTTAGAGTGAGAAAATATTTGGATGCAAAAATCTAAAATGAGTTGGTATCGAGTGAAAAAAACCTTAAATCTTAAATTAATAACCACAATAAAGCAATATATACTCGAAAAAGAATATACACTTAGTGATTTATCTACTTTGAAGGACAATATTCCCTTCTGCAGTAGGTAACTTGTGATCCACAGCGGGAAAAATGATTACAAGTGAAATTAATCCAGTATTCAGCCCCCTCAATATCCCTCCCCCCTAACATATATTTGAACAATCGATTGGTTTCATTCAATTTAAAAATTTAAACAAGGATTACTTAGGTCATTCTCAAAATAATTTAACAAGCAATGGCTTTTTCAATGGAAAAAATACTTTTTGAGGAAATAAATGGCTGCACTAATTTGGCGAATTAATTTAATACAACCAAATTGGCCACTGAGACAGTTCAATTTGTTCCAGTTTTATTAAGGATGTCCTTTGTTTACGACTGTGCCATTCTACATAGGAATTACATACGTAACCTTAGAATTAATTTTTGCCAACACTTCAAAATTTCAGGGGGTTTTCCCCCACATATTTTAGGCATGATTACGATGTAAAAAAATTCAATATTTTCGAATCCTGAACAAATAATTTTAACATTTTTAAAATTATGACTTTCGATGTTCAAACCGCAACTTCTTTATTCTTTCAAATAAAATGCAAAATGAAAAAAAAAAGAATCATTTATGGTATTTCATAATTTTATTGTTTTATTTTTTTATTTATTTAAATCAATGAAAAGTATAGATTTTTAATGACACACAACCATCCATTCACTACCATTTCGTGAATATTCTTTCAAGAAAACCTTCGAATTCGAGGATGTTTTATATAGGTTTACCATATTGGGATTTTCGAAAATACTCGTATTGATTTTCTTTAAGGTTATTTCATAGGAACGATTACTTTATTCAGGTATATCAATAAAATGGATAAAGGGTTATACCACGTGAAGAAAATGAAAAAGAATATAATTGAAAAAATATATCGTGTGGTTTCATTTTGTCCACTGTATGAAAAATCCATGTAATTCAAATTATATTAAAAAGAATTGGAGTTTTAATTTTACTTTATATTTCGAGTAAAATTTATATTTGGAGCATGGAGCTAAACTATTTTAAATTCAAAATCGTACGTCCCATTAAAGATTAACAATTTTTCATTGTATGATTTATTAATTGTTTTATTAACATCCCACTAAGAATAAATACGAGGCTGTCGGTGAGAGATATACTATTTTATAGAACCATGATCAAGAGACGAATAATAAATGAACCTGCTCTTTACTTTTTCAAAACATCTCACAAGAAGCTATTAATTGCATAGTGAAAACCAAAATCAGTTAATTGTAGGACCCATTTCCCAGAGAGTGGTTTATTAATGTGTAATTGTTGCAATGATTGATAGATTCCTAATCATATTTTGCGATCCATATTTCGAGGTATTCATCAGCTGTAACTCCTGATCTGAAGCATTTGGGGCTGATCAAGAAAGCTCTAATAAATCCAATTATGTTCATTTTTGATAGATCTATAAAAAGCGAGGATGGATATAAAAGACATGGATGAAATCATGAAGTATGTAAGCCGTGAGGCTTCAACTTGCTCGTTTGATTTCATTGCTTATTACTATCGTATTTTAAACCAAAACGAAGACTATTTACAGTAGGACTTCACAACTCTATATCTAGGTCAAGTAATGAGGACAGCATTTCAGCTTGTATCACTTCGTCAACATTTCATACCACATCAACATCAGAGTTTTGAGTATTGACGAATTTAACTTGCAGAAGACACTTTTCTGGTGTCATTGAGAACCTTTTGAACGACAGGTCTTTAGTGACAACATATTTTCGAACCATGATTCGACAAAAAATAGTACCAGCAACTGTTCAGTTTGTACGATCATAATATCTAAATAAGAAACGGCTCCAAGGTGACGTGTTACGAAAAATAACGAAACAATCAACAATACATTGAGTTGTTAAAAATGTAAGCTTGGCGTATAAAGGTAATCTATTGTCGTAAGAGATAGCACTTCAAACTATCACGAAAGTGGAAACGATTATATTTCTTTGAAAATTTGTATATGCATTGAAACTTTGCTTAAGACCATCTTATCCCAACTTACCCAAGTACATTTGGCAGTTTAATTACTTCTAGATAGAAGCTATGGTCGGTGGTTAAAGGCAGAAAGATTCCTTAAAAATCTTTGTAAGCACAGCCGCTCCAGAGCCGAATGCAGATAATACTACGTGTGGTATGAAAGATCCAGTGGTACATTATAATACAGCAGAGGAAGTTGCGATTTGGGAAGTTCAAGTCTGCCACACACAGAATCATCTGTTCTACCCTGCTTTTGTGTATTTTCACCTTCTACTGATTTTGTTCCATTGGTGAAATTTTTGCAGATGCCATTACTGCCAGCATCTTTGCTCAACTGTGACGGTATAGGTTTGGTGACAGCCTTTGCTCAATATAATCAGCCAACTCCATGTAGACAAGCAATGTGTCCATGTTTGAAATTGTACAACTGGGGCTACAAGGACTTACGACAATATCGTAATAACATTACTTTCAGTGTCCTAAAACAGCGTTTTTCAAACTGTAGGTCGAGCACCCCTAAGGGGGTATGACAACTATACCGATGAGGTGCGAGCACATTGAAAAGACGAAAACAAAAAATTATTTTAAAAATATTAATTTACAGAAAGTAAACAGACAAAATACATTCTGACATAATAGAAAATAAAATACACATTTACACCGATATAGTATATATGTATCAGTACTGCACAATGCATTTATAATTAATTTAACAATACTAAGTTAAGACAAGTTTATAATGATTACCAGTGATACCATGGGCTTGTCACACACACACACACACACACACACACACACACACACACACAAATAGATATATATACAGACATTAACATTTTTTTTGATAATTTGTACGGTTCATAATTAGATTATTTGCTTAGATATGGGCCTTTTTTCAAACTGTGCATGCATAGTCAATACATTCAACCTGTTTTTAATAAATAATGTGATAAAAAACATTAAAAATTTTCTTTTATGTACCATGTTTTTATAACCATTTTCATGTATTGCCATTCACTTCAGAACTACAGTCCATGTTTCAAATCTCTAGCTCATCGGGAAGTTAGTTTAAAATTAATCACAAAATTCCACCCGGACAGACATTCAAGCTTCTTCGGGGGCCCTTGTTCAAGACAAGAACTTCTTTTTTTACATTTTCGTGCATGGCCATCTACTTTTGAGCTATGGTCCAAATTTCAAGTCTCTAGTTCATCGGGAAGTTAGTTTATGTAATCCATTACAAAAAAAAAAAATTCCACCCTGACAGACATAGATGTGATGTTGATTCAATAATGGTAGCGTGTTGAAATATATAATTTAGTTAATTAAGTCACAGCTATAAATTAATATACAAGTCACTATGAGATGATTAGATAATAGGAGGGAGTTGGTGTCGTCACGCAGTTCGCTGTTCACTCTCTCTCCGGCCTCTGCGGTCCTCGGTTACGACCTCTCCTTCACGCCCACATCCGGTGTGCGAAATGCTTTCGATCAAAGTTCAGGCTAATTAAGACACGTCGTCCATATATTAGCGACTGCAGGTTTTTTGCACGTGTGTACATTTTTAGATGACCCCGTAAGCAAGTAGATGTCTCAAAATGCACATAGTCACATGTCTATTAGGGAGTCTTCCATGAGCTTCCTAGCTATGGTTAAAATTTCAAGTCTCTAGCTCACTGGGGAGTTAGTTTAAAATCAATTACAAAATAACACCCGGACAGACATACAAAAAAAGCAAGTTAATGAAAAAAACACGGTAATCTGGAGGCCCCTCTTTGACTCCAGAGCCACAAAAATGTATACGTACACGCAACTCTACCCGTGCTATCGACAGATGGTTTTTGTTCGTATAAATTCATGTAAGTGCCAGAGTTACGGTGCTCCGGTCGAAATCGGAACCCGCCTCTTTGGAGGCCCCGGTTCGGGACTAGAACTTGTTTTTCACACTTGCATGCGTTGGCATCTACTTCTGAGCTACGGTTAAAATTTCAAGTCTCTAGCTCAGGGGTCGGCGATCTATGGCACGCGTATCACACGTGGCACGCGGTACAATGCTCAGTGGCCCTCTACACTTTTCTACAAATTTGTCAATTTTTGAGAGGATGGAAGTTGATGCATTTGTAATGGGCCTTATTTGACAAACATCTTTAGAATTATGGACATTTACAGAATTACGAAAAAAACTGAAAGACAACTCTAAAGATAAATTCACGGCTATTTTGAAAACAATTAAATGTCATTGCAGGAGAGGTTTAATTGCTCGGAGAGAGGAAATTGAATTCACTCTGCTTTCCGCTTTTGGTTCTACATAACTAAGTACAAAATATTTATTCAATTGAAAAATATTTCGAGTTCGCAAAGAAATAATTTTACACAACTGAATGCTCAGAATCATGTCAAATTGAAAATCACAAACTCTACCACTGATTTTGTTAAATGAAAGTAGAGCGGTGCGAGTGGTAGGTTCGTAATAAAAATTTTATTTATCTTTTTATTCAACTATATTGAAGGAAAATACTCACATTTTATGCTATATATTTCATTTCTTAAAAAATAATGTTTAAAAATTCATAATATATGTACAATTTTGGGGTTAATTTTGTTGAATAAATTAATATATTTCATGCTTTTTATTTTTATGTTAAGAGAAATATATCTTTAAATGATGCAAAATAAATATATAATACAACTGTAAACACCTATATTATTGAACTCTCTCTTCAAATTTTGCATGCATTATCGTGGGAATCAGATTCTTTCAAAAATGTCTTACTGTGTGACACCCTGAATTATATTGGTAAATTGGTTTGGCACGTCACAGCCAAAAGGTTGCTGACCCCTGCTCTATTTCATTGGAAAGTTAGTTTAAAATCAATTACAAAATTCCACCCGGACATACAAGAAAACGAGTTAATAAAAACATGGTAAAATACGTTCCATTGCGTTCAAAATTTATAGCAAAATAATTATTTAACTTTTATTTATAATTTATATAAAAAATTTAATTACAAAGTTTCCATCGCTCGTCTGATTTTATCACTTGAAAACAATCGTAGAGTTAAATGAATATACTCGTATTAGAAGTGCACATAACTAAAAAAAGTACTTGAATTAATGAAGTCTTATGCAACAGTATTCTACAGTTACCTCTATTATCTCTGTTGTAATTTGCGATTTCAAGTCTTAAAAAATTACTGAAAGTTCCGCTACACAATTTTTCTTAGAGTATGTCTCAAAAACTCGCCTGAGTTAAAATATTTTAAGTTTCAAAAGAGTAAAAAAAATATTAGAAAAATAGGTTTTAGAAAAAAATGTTTTCATTTAGATAAAAAAAAATGTATTAGGTTTAAACAGCATACAGCTTCACATTTTAAGTCTAAAATTTTTAAGGAAAATTAAAAAGTATGGAGAAGCAAGAACGTGTAGTACATAGTTTAAAAGGTTTTAATAAATAGGAGTTAAGGATAAAAGCAAATTTATTTTTTTAGATACATAAGCCTATTATGGAAATATTACAAGATAAAAACAAAATTTTAATGTAGTAAAATGTGTAGGAGTTGTATAAAATAGATTTAATAGAATTTGCATTCATGCTTTTTTTAAAAAAATAATCTAAACATGTATGCCCAAATTTTCACCCTCATAAAAAAAATTTTTAAAGGAAAAAAAAACTTATTTTTAATTTGGAAATTTATATTTTACAAAATAAAAACACATGCATGGTCTCGAAATGCATTAAGAAATGGAATTTTTTAATATTAAAATTCCTAATCTCATTCATTAAGTACTTAATTTAAAAAAACATCATTCATGTGTTCATTTTTAACATAAACGTGGAAATTAAATATTAAAAGCTTAACGAAAAAATATTTAAAAAAGTTATTACACAAAATTACAAGACTGATGACTATTAAAACTGACACATAAAAACTGTTAGAATAAAACAACTACACAAATAAAAAACTTAAACTTAAGCATTTTTTGTTACTTTAATTAAACATTTCTCACAAAAAGTTAAATGTATGCCTTTGGAAATAAGGTATTTAAAGTAAGTAAATCATCTGTTTTAAGATAGAAAATATAAAAAAATACAAAATTTTTCTAACTATGAGGAAAATATTGCCTCTAACATTCAAATAAATATTGCTAAGCGTTTGAATAGTTATGATCGATGAACATACAAAACCATAATATTCTAATATTTCAGTCAAAAGTAAATATTTTTCCTTTTACGAAAAATGTACGATTTTTAATTTTGTTTTTTATATCCTTTAAATAACGTATGTTTTGAAGTTCAATATTTTTCAAGGTAGAAGATTCGCTTTAAAATTTTAATTCATTTTCACCTTTTGAAACCATTTTCAAAATAATCGCTTTCATAAAAGCAGAAATTTTATAATACATTTAAATCTATGCTTATTTAGATATGTATACAGTTACAACTTATAAAACGTTATATTAAGATAGTTATTGATATAAAGGACAAAAATTCGTAGATGTGATGTACTTGTATTAAAAAAAACATTGATAATTATTATACACTGCTGGCCACCGTAAATGCAACGCCAAGAAAGACAAGAGATAGCACAACAAAATTTATTTTGTAGATAACATGTTGACGAAGTATCAAATGATTAAATTTATAGACTTCTGTGA
This sequence comes from Trichonephila clavata, assembly GCA_019973975.1. Classification (NCBI taxonomy): domain Eukaryota; kingdom Metazoa; phylum Arthropoda; class Arachnida; order Araneae; family Nephilidae; genus Trichonephila; species Trichonephila clavata. The sequence continues at coordinate 40,223 of BMAO01008795.1, read as the reverse complement.
AGTGTAGTTCCTGCCAGAATCAGTAGCTAGAGTAGCCGCCATTGTTGGAGATCACCGCTGCCACATGCCTCGGCATTGATTCAAAGAGACTTTGGATGTGTTCTTGTGGTACAGAAGACCAAGCAGCTTCCAAACGTTGCCAAAGTTGATCTGGTGTGACAGCTGGGGGTGTAATGTGGGTCAATCGTTGAGCAACCATGGACCACATGTTTTCTATCGGAAAAGATCCGGAGAGAGAACCGGCCAGGGAAGCAATTCAATCTGGTGATTGACGAAGAACCTTTGGACAATGCGTGCCACGTGTGGTCGCGCATTATCCTGTTGAAATATGGATGTGGCCAAGCCCTGAAGGTAAGGAAGGACAACTGGCTCCAACACCTCCGAGATGTAGAGCTGGCTGTTTAAAGTACCGGCAATGCGTACTAGAGCAGTGCGAGAGTGATATCCAATACCGCCCCATACCATAATACCCGGTGAAGGACCAGCGTGGCGGTGCATAACGCGGCTGTTCAGCATCCTCTCTCCACGGTGTCTCCAGACTCGAATCCGACCGTCGTGGTTTTACAGACAGATGCGTGACTCGTCAGTAAAGACAACTTCATTCCATTATGCCGCCCACATCCTTCTTTCATCGCACCATTGCGCGAGAGTCTGTGTTTGCGTAAGGTAATCAAGCAATGGACGTCTTGAGGACAGATCACACTGCTGTAAACGGCATCGAATGGTACGTGCAGACACTGAATGATGCGTTACAGACTCAATGTGCTGTGCTATGGTTCGTGATGTGACTGAGCGATCCATCACTGCCATGCGCACAATTTGCATGTCCTTACGTGAAGTGATGCACTGAGTTGGATGCGATCGACCACGATGTTCCGTCGTACCCTCCTGCATCCAACGGTCACATATCCGCATTACAATTGTTTGGTTTCGTCCAACACGACTACCGATCTCCCTGAAAGATAATCCACAATCTCGGTAGGCCACTATCCTTCCTCTGTCAAACTCGGATACTTGATCAAAAGCTGATTGCTGTTTTCTACGAGATATAACTCATATTTTATTGAAAAAACCACTAGAAAAACACAATTGCCAAACTTGAAATCGTCGAAATCTCCAAGTCTTAAATAGCGCTTTGAGGTGGCGCCACAGGCGTGCGTGATGTTTGTCTGCGCTGAAATTCTAATCATTTGCATATCTCACCTCCGCTAATGCATGTTATAAATTTCATGTTATTTGCGTGCTTCCTTCAGGGTGTTGCATTTACGGTGGCCAGCAGTGTACATACTGAAAGTGGTATTCAAAAAATAAAATTATGAGTGAAAAAAAATTAATAATGCATTGACTCATTTCTGACTCAGAAGCAAGCTGCTATCGCCTGTGCTTTAACTTTTTCAACCTACAGTTGACAGATGTTCTCCAGTGGAATTCTATACCATACACCTTCCGATTAGCCAATTACATTGACATAGTCCAGAAATGGTTGGAAGATCCTACTAATCAGATCCAAAACATGTTCTATTGAGGAGAAATCTATTAATAGAGACCGTGGGTGTTGCAAAAGCCCGAAGACAAGCAACTGTGTACGGCTACCTGTTGAAATGCAAGATAGGGAAAGTAAGAGCAACATGCGAGGCATAGAATCGCATAAATCATAATATTAAATGAAAAGGCAATCGATATTTTTTATAGCTCTTCGTAGTCTTAAAGTGTGGTGAGAAGCAGTCAAGTGAGTATCCCACCGCTAACCTGGACTACTCTTATTACATTTCTCTGATCATCGAGGTATAGTTCGAAGTAAGATTCTTCGATGAAATCAATTATATTCCTGTCCGTAAGATTCCAAATCGAATTGGTACTGCACCATTGCAAACGTTACTGGTGTTGTGCATTGGTGAGAGATAGTTGGTGCACCAACCTCCGTGACCTTTTCCCCAGTTCTTTAAATCATCTAGACATTCATTACAACCACCTGTGTCCCACTTACATGTCGGTTTGTTGATGAGAACAAACCTGATGATCACTGACCTCGTGTTCTGCTGTAGCTCTCTGTCTATCACTATTTACACGACGCTCTGTGCACGTCCATATTTTGCCCATTCCTGCCAACATCGTGGAATAGTAGAATCACTCCGGTTCAAATGGTAAACTGGAAATTATGACCCTACTTCTTTTAATCACATAGGATAAATTCATAACTATTATATAACAAGTACAAACTCGCATTCTCTATTGAACTCAAAACTGACATTAGACGTACTTGCTGTTTTATTTCTATCATTCAAATAAAACATCAGATTTAGTACTTATATAACGTTAAAATACTAAAATTCTTCACAATTTTTCAAAATAAAAAAATGATTATTATTTGCTTATTTTTAAATCATACATTTTATTTAATAATGTGCAGATCTATTGTTTACAAATATAGTCTTGGAACTATGAATATCTGAGTTCAAATAAAGGGAATTTAACGATGAAATTTTTCCGTCAATTAGTAATTGTTTCTATTAATTATAAATTAACTCAATATTTCCCTGGTCAAGGTGACTTTAAAAGACATTTTAATAAATTGAATTTGGTTCTGGTATCTTTCTGCAATTGCAGTATTGATGGCAAGGAAATTTAGAACACATGTGTTTTTTCTGTGTTCTAAGTTCTTCAGAGTAAAAAAAAGATATTATGCCTTCAGATTTTCGCCCACTTATTTCCAACAGAAATTATTTTGATCACAAGTCTGTAATTCATTATATCCCTCATAATATTTTTAAGTGTTCTTTTTTCCCCTCTTTTTTAATGCGTTTCATACTCATTTCTGTTATCCCCTTTGTGACTCTTTGAGGTGAATGAGGATTTCTAGTTTTCAATAAAAAAAGTTATCTATCCTTTTTTTAAAAGAAAAAAAAGCAAAATCCCCCCCCCCCAAAAGCAAAATTTTGCAACAACAACGTACATGAACAGATTGGCTGGAAACAAATTATTACATCACATAAATCGCTGAAGTCCTTGGCGGGAAACACGTGTTTGCAATTATAATGGGACTATATTACAACATAAATTTAGCCTATTGTATGCTCTCTCTCAAATTGTGACATTTGCTGATATTTTTCATAAATCCGTTTGAGAGGTACTAATACAGTACATGTGGTTTGACAGAACCACATTTGTATGGAGAATTTATGTATCAACTTAAGAATATCTATTTTATACAACACAAGAATAATCCGCTGCAATGCACTGGTTTTAGTTAGTCATTCGTTGGCCACTTAAAATTAATAATTATACATATTTTATAGTAAGTTACAAGTGCCCATGCAATTTCCTCCCATTCGGACAACTCCATTTTGTTTCGTTTTTTTACAAATTATTTATGCAATGTGTACAAATTGCAAATTATTACAATTCTATACATTAAAAAGGCTTTCGCTCCTAAGACATTACTCTCATTGAACATAGCAAAAAGGAAAAATGAAATGTGCAAAAAATTCACCTCAAATGTTAAGTTTTTAAACCTAAAAGTTTTAAAATAGCATCAGATTTTTGTAAAATTGAAACAGAAAATGCTTTACAATATACATAAATTCTGTTAAAATATTTGATATTTTAGTTTTGTTAAGTTGCCGTATACTAAAGATAGGATTAATCGATGATGAATTATAGACATTAAATGTTAAACGACGTCGTAACAACCAAATTGATAATTCCTTACTCCAAATGCGTTTTCTTTAAAAATGTATTTCTGAAAACTTTTGAAAGCTAATTACTAAAATTTTAATTTAGAAATGTAACAAAAATATCACATCAATTGGCTTACATGGCTTTTAAAGCCTTACAATAAATGTTTCTTGAATTTTATCAGACTTAATGCAAATTTAAAGTTATATAAACAAATTACTATAATAAAAAAACCCTAATGAGAACGTGTTAGTCTCCTATATCCTACAAAAACATGTAATTCGTTAATAATTGACGCGCAATCTTTCAGTGCAGCTCTTTATACACATGGATACATTTATCATGAGTGTTAACTTATTTTACCACGAATTTTGATATAAATTATTTTAATGTACTTCAATATTTTAAATGAAATAAATGGATTTTCCTGAGAAATTTTTCAGTTGACTATTCTTTTTGCAGTGGTTTTACAAACATTGATATAATTTTAAATCAGTGTTTCCAAATTTGAAAAAGATTATGCAAATGCATGTTTAATAAAATTTTTATTTTAAGCGTTATTAGATATTTAACTACCTTAAAGATTTCAAGTATCGTTAAAAACATTTGGCTACAGTTTTTTTAAAAAATTCTCTTAAGTTCAATCAAATGTTTTAAATGTCTAAATGTTCCTTATTTCTAACGACCCAAAGGGGTAAAAACTTTAAGTTAAAATTGTAGTTTTGGGGTATTTATTTATATTTTAATCTTATTGTTTAAGCGATTTCTACTCATTTGAAAAATTAAGCCATTATCCCGACATAAATAGTGTCTAGACGGAATGCTTAAATTTTAGAACCAAAATAACTGGATACCTTAAAGCCATCCAAAATAACGCCATTAGGCAACAGCTGAATGAATGAAAAAATACATGAATTTAACTTAGATTGATTATATGTTTTGAATTACCCTAAAATCCGGCGTATAACTCACACTTTTAATGGGAAAAAAGAGCAAAATTTACCGTTGCGCGTTATACGCCGTATATAAGAGTGAGAGGTTAAATAAAGAAAGATGAGCATAGAAAAATTAGACTTCTACATATATCAGAATATTCTGGTCCTTTAAATGAAATGCCATTCCTTATGAACTTAAACAAATGTAGTTCTAAAAGTATACAATTTATTTTTAAAGCTTGGACTAATGCCTTGAACAAAAGACTCCAAAACATAAGAGCGTTGCTCACGTACATTTCAGGTTCCTTCGTAAAAAAGTGGGTCTGCGTTATTCGGCGAATATACCACAAAACTAAAAATTGTAGCTTAGAAGAATAGGTGTGCGTTGTACGCTGGATTTTAAAATACCTTCAATTTAAGCGAAAGTTACTGGGTAAGTCACTTATTAACTCGAACAATGACCACGCGACAAGAAAGATATCTCACTCTTTTAACTATCACATCATGCCAGAGAAAAGTTTTTTTATTCCTACTTGAATCAGTGTAAAATGACTCTAATTACTTAACATGAGGTTCTTTGGATCTATAAGAATTCGAATTCAATCAAGTATAATATGAATCATCAGCATCAATCAAACGATTGTAAAGTTGAACATTAACAGAATCCAAATTCAATCAAAACCAAAACATTACCATTTTTTTAAAAAGCTTATAGTTTTTGGTTCTTAGGAAGGCGTAAAAAACCCTTCGAACAATTAGTACTTTTACTCATCTAGAGCATAACTTCGGTTCATATAATTGATTTTTTGGTAGAATTTATTTTTAGATTATTTTATGGTGAATAAGGGAACTTCCCAAGTTTCTGATACGAGCATTTGAGAGAGTATAGAGCCTAAAACTTTTATATAAAAATTGCAATAAAGACGAAATTATTTATTTAAACAGTGTTTCTTTCCCATTTATTGCAATTTCAAAAATCAAGATAAGAAACTACATTTTTTTATTTAGGTGGTGTTTACTTCTATTATAACTTATATATATATATATATATATGTAATAGACGGGCCGTTGAATGGATTTCTTTATACGATGCCGTTGACATGATTTCTTTGTAATACGACGATGTTGTTGGAATGGATTCTTTATATGAGATTGATAAGGCAGTACGGTGATTGAAGAAACTTGTTTATTCTTGAACACATAAAGGCAAGACAAGGACGACACATAGATGTACGTAATCACAAAAAGACACACACAATACACAAACACTAGATGCGGCAGACTACATGATGACAAAAGCGAAGCGAAAGAGCGCGCGTAACCGTGTGTTCAGAGCTTTTATAGTGGTGGTGAAGGTCGTACGACTCTTTATAACAGGAGTCGAGATTGGCTGCAAATGAGCGGGAGCAATTAGATTAAGATTAAGATTACGCGGTCGTACAATTAGATTAAGATTATAACAGTCAGAGGCGAAAGAACTAGAAAATAATTTGACGGGTACAGTTAAGGAGAATTAGAAGAAGTCATTACATATATATATATATATAGGTTTTGCTAACTTCAATTTACTTGCTTCGGATGAATATCCATGACACACAGACTAGTAAAGTTATATTTTGGTCAGTTATGCGTTAAAAGTAGTAAAAAATAAATCATCAAAGTACTATAATAATTTTTTTTAATAAATTTCATAAAGAAAATATACTATAGAAAAATGTTTAACGCTATGTTTATTTTTTACGAATTATTGGGTCAAAAGATATTAGTTATTTGGATTAAATTGCAGTTACGATGATTGTAAACAAATATATTAAGGTATCCGTCTATCTTAAATTGTGAATTTTTCCAAAAATTGACGAAATGTTTTTATGATTTTATTTTATAGGCCATCTTATTAGCTTTACAAAAATACCAAATTAAGTATTTTCCATTGACTAGAACAAAAAACTACAAGCGTCTTCTAAATAAAAGCAAATGTAATTACTTTATGCAAGATGTCATACTTTAAAATGAGATTTGTCGAAGTGTGTGTTTTTTTAAATGCTCAAAGATGGTTAGCAATTGCTAAAAACATTTTGAAAATAATTAGCTGAAATTTTTCCTGTATGTTCTATATAATAGTAGAAGTGTTTTAATCTTCAGATTTATCAACCATTGTCTTATTACAAAGTTTACAGTACCTTATGTGAATATAATCATTTTTTATAGGAATGTCATATAATAAATGGCATAAAGTGCTGTCATAAGCTGTGAAACTGGTGAATTTTAAGCAAGCAATTGTGTAAATAAAAAAATATGTGATAAATTATATTAAAAATGCATTTTTCCGAAAATCCATTTTTTCGGATATTTTGAAAATTTAAAAAATGATACCATTAAATATCTTTGAAACTTGGTACCATTTTTTTCACAATGTTTTCTAGGGCGTGAAGTAACAGAATGATCATAATAAGAATAAATTTTGAATTATTGCCAAGTATTTGTGTAACAGTGTTGTAAAGCATATCAAATGTCTTGTATTGGATCTTCGACTAGCTCTGGAATTTTTATTTCCTTATATAACCAAATAAGTTTACTTCACGCCCTAGATACATATATAATGACTAGCTGTTACCCGCCCGCTTCGCTGGGTATTTCATGATGTTTTATAAATTTCTACTCCTTATATATATGTATAAATTATTGATATATAAGTCCTAGCATTAAGAATTCGATTGAATTGAAAAATATACTTATACCTGTAACTGTCGCCTGTTGATAAAAAAAAAGGGCAGAACTCATCTAATTTGTATTTTCTAAAAATCTCTAAAATTGAAGCATAGAATGATGTTTGCTCTTTCGTAATTCAAAAACCAAGTGGATTCCCGCAAAAACAATTTTCGGTGGATCTCTACTCCGTAAATTGAACATGCAAGCCAAATTTCAAGTCTAAATCTAACAGAAAAAAGCAAAAGTTTTACTATAAATATCCCCGTAATCCCGTTGAGAGCCGTTTTCCAAAATTACCGCTCTTAGCGGATTTCAATTCAACAAAAGAAAAATGCAAACCAAATTTCATTATTATAGTCCTTGTAGCAAGAAAAAGTAATTTTTTTTTGTCAATACGTCCCAGTAACCCCCTGCAACCCCCCAGAACTCTTGATTTGCTTAAAATTTATTCTTAGTGGATCCCTATTCAACAAAAGAAACATGCTTAACAAATTTCAAGTATATGGGTCTAACAATTAAAAACAGGAATTTTTTTCTGTAACTCCTCTTGACCCCTCGCAAACATCTTTGGGGGTCAATTTTCATTTTACTCTTTGTTAGAGGAACTCTATTTCATGAAAGGAACATGCCTACCAATTTTCAAGCAGGATGATCAAGTAGTTTAAAAATGGAAATATTTATCGATTACGCCTCTTAATCTCCCGAAATTAAACTTAGTAGTTGATATTCGCGAAACCCATTTTGTAGCGGTTCTCTACTTTACGAAAGGAATCTGCTTATCAAATTTCAAGACTGTACGTCGAACAGTTTAAAAATGGGGATAATTGTCTATAACGCCACTTGAGCCCCGCAACGCCACTTCTGGGTCTGTTTTCACAAAAACCCATTTTGTAGGGAATTGCACTCTATGAAAGGAATCTGCTTAGCAAAATTTGAAGACTGTGCGTACAATTAATTAAAAATGCAAAAAAAATTATCAATAACGCCCCTTGATCCCCCGCAACAACACCTAGGGGTCGATTTTCACAAAACACATTTTGCAGTGTATTTCTAACCTATGAGAGGAATCTGCTAACCAAATTTCAAGACTGTGAATCTAATAGTTTAAAAAAAGAAATAATTATTTATATCTGCCCTTAACCCCCGCAACACCCCTTGGGGGTCAATTTTCTCCAAACCCGTTTTGTAGCGGATATTTACTCCAAGAAAGAAACATTCCTACCAATTTTCAAGCAGGTAGGTCAAATAGTTTAAAAACGAAAATATTTATCTCTTACGCCACTTATTCCCCTGCAACGCCACTTAAAGGTCTGTTTCCACAAAACCTTCTTATAGCTGATCTCTACTCTATGAAAGAAATCTATTTATCAAATATAAAGACTGTGCGTCTAATAGTTTAAAAATGGAAATAATTATCTATAACGCCCCTTAAGTCCCTCAACGCCACTTGGGGGCAATTTTCACGAACCCATTTTTAGCGTATCTCTACCCTATGAGAGGAATCTGCTTACTAAGTTTCAAGACTGTACGTCTAATAACTTAAAAATAGGAATTTATAACGCCCCTTAAATCCCCCGCCCCCGCAACACCCCTTGGGGGTCAATTTTCCCAAAACCCATTTTGTAGCGGATATTTACTCCAGGAAAGAAACTTACCTAACCAATTTTCAAACAGGTAGGTGAAGTAGTTTAAAAACGGATATATTTATCTATTACGCCCCTTAATCCCCGCAACGCCACTTAGAAGTCTGTTTTCACAAAACCCGTTTTGTAACTGATCATTATTCTACGAAAGGAATCTATATATCAAATTTAAAAGACAGTGCGTCAAATAGTTTAAAAAATGGAAATAATTATCTATAACGCCCCTAAGCCCCTGCAACGCCACTTGGGGGACGATTTTCAGCAAACTCATTTTGTAGCGGATCTCTACTCTCTGAAATGAATCCACTTACCCAATTTCAAGATTTTACATCAAGTAGTTTAAACATGGAAACAGTTATTATTAAAGCCCTTAACCCCCCGTAACGCCCCTTGCGTTTCGAGTTTCGGAAAATCCTTTCTTTGCTGATGTCTACTACTCTATCAAAGGAACATGTCTACCAAATTTCAAGTCTGTAGGTTGAATAGTTCCAGAGATTTCGTGATCAGTCAGTCAGTCAGTCAGTGAGTCGCTTTTCTCCTTTATATATATAGATTGTTTTGATACTAAATTTATACAACTTGGGTCAAAGGATTTTCATGCAGAATTTTTTGAAAGTCTAAAATTTCCTACAGATTTAGTAATTTTCTGAAACTTAATGATTTATTGGAAATATTAGATAAGCATAGTTTATTTACATATACACTGAAGTTAAAAGGGGAATAAATTTTTTTCTAAATGATGTTTTTCAAAAAAAAAGACTCCGAAAGTATTCGTATACCTTAAAATATTTCTTATCTTTAAGGTCATTTCAAAAATGAATAGCTAAGCAACACATTAAAATTGAAAATTTGTTTATAAAATGTTGTGCAAAATGTTCCCCGTTTATGTAATTTTTTGTAAATGTTTACCAATTTTTTCCCCATTTTGGCAATAATAATTTATTTTTCTCTTCTTAACTTAAGCATATTTTTCTTAAAAAGTACTAAATAAATCTAAAAACCACAAAAGAAGCCCCATAACCTTAATTATTTTTGAAAAAAAAGTTGTCCAAGTTGTTGGATACCTAAGTATACATTTTAGAATAAAAAATTAAAGAAACTAATATTATATAAAATCGGGAAACACAAATCAGGATCCTAGATTGAATAAAATGTTTACATAAATGACAATGAATGGAGGGGGGCATAAAAATTGCGATATAATGCCTTCAAAAAAGTTTTGGGCTCGCTATGTATCTCATAAATTACTAAACCTCTTACTAAATAAATTTCCACATTGCAGTTTTAGTATTTTTCCATATATAAATCAATTTTTCAGAAACGAATAGTATCTAAATATAATATACAATTGAAACTTATGTAATGGGTCGGTATTTCTTTTGTTTTTCGCTTTCTTATGAACCCGAAAAAGTTGTTTTCTTCCTACATTTTAGATCCCAAGATCAATGTTTCTGTAGTTTATATATAAAAACCAATTTAAACCTACGTGAAGAAATGTGACAAGCCAGTTCAAATATCTGTGTATGGGAGGGGATGGAATTTCTAAAAATAGTTATTTTCAAAGGGGACTTAGTTGTTCCATCTACGTAAAATTGTATACATTTATAAGTATAACAAACCTAAGATTTGAAAGGGACGAAAAGACAGAGCGTATTCTTAGAATTTGACAATAACAGAATTCGTAGAATAAAATCTTAATCTAAGGGAAAACAAAAAGTGAAAGTATTTTCCTACATCATTTCATTTGCACATTCTCTTCAAACTATTGTCTGAAAAAGCAACATTTTGACATTTTATTAAAACGGGATACTTTAGGAAAAGGAAAAAAGCTGAAATAGAATCTGCTCAGTTTCAATTCTAAGAAAATCGAAAGAACTTTAGAACGAGAGAAATGTGCGTTCAATTTTGAATGTTTCCAATTTCCAACAGAATGCATGGAGTATATTTTCGAACGAACGTATGAATCACAAAGAATAAACAATAATATTTCCATTATATTCGACTTCCATTTTGCATTTATTTGTTTTGTGGGTTGATTCGAATTGCGTAATGTGTTTTAATAAAACGAAAGAGTGAAAAAAATAAAGATGTAAAAATAAAATTTTCTATTTAATCTATAACGCATGAATCTTCTTAGACGTAAGAAAAACGAAGTAAACTAAAACCGTTTTTTTTTAGAGAAATTTTAAGAATATTTTGTGAGAGAATTTTTTTTTTCTTATGAGCCCATTGTAAGTGACAGTTGCCTATTACAATTTGTTAGGTATAAAATGTATAGCTTTGTTGCACACTATCAATTTACATTTATTTTTGAATTAACATTTTTTCTCGTAAATTAACTCGGAATTCAAATAATTTGTAATGTTTGTAGTGGCGTATAAAATTTAATAAAACCAAATGGTTTGATGTTTATTGTAGTTCTATATAAAAATGTAAGTGTTCATAATAATTATAAATAAGTTTTTCAATGCACAGTTGCCAAAAAAAGTGTAGACTTTTGAGAACTTTGCTACTCCCTCATTTTATTCGGTAAAATTTTAAATCAATGGCAAAAAAATTAACGAAGTTCAATTCACTAATTGAAGCCCAGTGGTTGAGTGGTTAGTGCATCTCGTTTCCACACCACAGGTCCGAGGTCCAAACCCCAGGCTGGGCAAACTTGACTCAGCCTTGCATTTCTTCAGTGGTTCGATAAAATGAGCATTAAGTGTGTTTGGGAACTTAACACTGGAGGTTTCACGTCCGACTGACCACTTGACCGGAACATCTGCTCATGCACCTCAGGGCCAAGGTCGTGTATACTAAGTTGGACACAGTAGGCATTGGGCCTCGTGGGCTGTTGCGCCACTGAGTTAAGTTAATTCACTAATTGACTGAATTAATTAATATATTAAATTGAATTATTAAGAAAACATTATTATGAATGTTGTAGTTTTTACAGAATTATTAGTATTTTCACAAAATATTTATTAAATACAGTGAAATACCTCAACTTACCCGTGGTGTAACGTACACCCCGGCCACCTTCTTCCTATGGCGGAGGGGGTGTAGGGCTCTAGGAGGCTCAAGGCCTGGTTGCTGCCACGTATTTACCCTTTCTAATATTCAACTTGGGGGCCCAAAACTTGGCTTTGTTTGGGCACCCAAATGTTCTCCGTTACGCAACTGCAACTTACCATACCCCGACATCCACAAATCTGGATTAACGCGATTTACAAATGCCGTCGATTCGTCTTTTTTTGAGAACAGAAAAAAATAAATAGGGAAAATATTAAAATTGGTAAAGTGATTCAAGAAGCTGACAATCATGCCAGGCAAATAAATTTAAGAGTAGAAAGCGAGAGTGTTCATGGATGGCTGAATTCCCAAAATTAGGAGCTGACAATTAACGAGCTCGTAGAAATTCATGGGCACGATATTGAAGAAATTAAGTCTTTAGACCCAGTTCTATAAAAAGAAAGAATGCCGTTTCTGAATTTGACAAAAACCTCTCATACAGTTTTATAGAAAAATGGTTACAAATCTTAGAAAATATGACTATGAGCCTACATCAACTATGAGCGTATTCTTTCAACAAAACAAGTGATAAATAATTTATTAGCATACTGGGGAAAATTTTGAGGAAGAAAAAAAATATCTTTGAGTGTGAGCCGACAGACTACTTGGTTAGACTTTATCAAACCTTTTACATTAAAATAACTTCGTTTTGCGATTGTGCATTTGTGTTATCTAAGTAATAATTAATTTTTTTTCTGAATTTTTATTTTCCTTCGTTTCCGGCTCAAACTAAAAATATTTTACATATATTTATATGCAAAATTATACTCCGATTTACACAATTGTCACTCAGTCTCACCTGCCGCCTAAGTTCGGGGTGTTACTGCACTTAAAAGTTTCATTCCAGTCTGAAAAACTCCAAGAATGCTCCTGAAAAATGTTTCAGGAATCATGCATTAGATACCATTATACAAATAACTAATATACAGAATATTTAATGTTCTTCACAATTAAAAAAAAAGTCTTATGACACCCTCAATATTATACTTATTTTTTATATAAATTATATTTTTAATTTAATAAAAAACTGGACACATACTATAATACATACTATACGACCGCTTTACAATGTTTAAAGATTTTTATTATTTCCAACATTATTATTAAAAATAACATGATTTTTTTAATTTAACAACTCTGTGACGTGAGAATTTCAAATAGGTTATTTTTCATAGCTAGATTTAATAGTTTCTCGTTCATAAATAATACTTTTTATTTAATTTTAGTTACTTTAGAATACCTCAATAGATTTACTATCTGTTGATAAGAATAACCAATTAAAAAAAAAGAGAAAGTAAATATTTTTCAGTGTGAAGTGTTTGACGAGCTCTCATTTGACATAGCAGTACAACACACTTACTTAAAAAGCCAACTATTTTTTATAAGTCAAGAGAGTTAGGGCAGTATTTTATGAAATTAGGCTAACTTCAAGATGAGAAAACAATTACGCGAATAAATATCGTAAGCAGAAAATTAGATAATAAGCTAGGGCAATGAAGTTTATGATAGAGAGAATTAACACCTTCACATATTACATATCACAGTTATCTTGATTCCATTTAAATATATCAGTTTAGTAATGTGCAAAAAAATTGTTTTTTTTTGTTTTTGTTTTGGTGACTGAAATTTTTCAGCGAGATCACAACAAGAATATAGTCCAAGGTATTATCTAATTAAATAACTTCAGAACCACGCATGCAAAACAAAACCGTAGAATTTTCGGTAATAAATATAAATTTCTGCATTTTTTTGGTTGATGTCCCACAAAATATATTTTCTAACTATGCTTTGGCGATTTAAGAAAATAATTTCCGTAATTACTCGTTTTTCAATGAATAAATCATACCCGTAGTGAAGTCTTCTAAATGAAGCAACAAACATTTTCACCATATTTATTACAAGAAGCCATTTGCTCTTTTCTTTCAACAGTAAACATCATGTGCGGATTTAAATATTTCTTTATTTCTTAATCAGATGAAAGAGATTGAAGTCGGTACAACTTCAATAACTCAATCCTATTTACTTACAAATACGTTGATGAAATCGTAGAAGATGCCATACTCAGATACATCATAACCTGTGTCTTCGCTTGGAATTTTCCAGAAATAATTTTAAAAAAACAAGTATAAGAGAGAGAGAGAGAGAGAGAGAGAGAGTTCACTCACACATACTGTACAACTGCGTACCGATTTATACCACTAAAACATTGCTTTCAGGTACCATTTCTTCTTTGGAGTCTGACGTTTTCATTGTATTAGTCATCAGGCATCGTTTCCGATTAGGAAGCTGATGGTTTTATTTCATCCGCCTTGTTTGATCCTGTCATAAAGCGGCATCTCCGATTAGGAAACTGATGGTTTTATTTCATCCGCCTTGTTTGATCCTGTCCTAAAGCGCCGTCTCCGATTAGGAAACTGATGGTTTTATTTCATCCGCCTTGTTTGATCCTGTCATATAGCGCCGTCTCCGATTAGGAAGCTGATGGTTTTATTTCGTCCATCTTGTTTGACCCTCTCATCGAGCGCCGTCTCTGTTTAGGGTGCTGACGGTTTCATTTCATCCACCTTGTATGACCCAGACGTAGAACAACGTCTAATATTAGGATGATGACGGTTTGAGTGTTTCGGCTAAGCCTTATTATTGCGAAAGTTTTATTGAATTATTTCTTGCTATTTTCTGTAAAAATAAAATATGTTCGTATTATTATCAAGTAAAAAAATAAAATGTAACGATTCACTGCAGTAAAAATATTTTAATCAAAGCAAATTAATATTGCAATTTTCACTGATCTTTTTTTTTTAATTTTAAATTATTTTCAAATGATTCAACACAGTTAAATATTAATACCCTTTCTTATATAATAAATATTTGTTTTGTCAAAATATTTTCTTTAAAAACTGTGTATGGCGTAACATTTCAAAAATACATTTGTTTTTCTTCAATTATAAAAGCAGTTTAGATATCTCAAAATACAAAAAAAGTATATCAGCTCCAATAAAAATGCCTTCATTTTTTGACTGTTTCTCAAATAAATTTTAGATATAACTTTATTGTTCCATTTTTGAACTGGGGAAATTAATTTGAAAAACTATTTAAATAAGTTTATGCTATCAGGCATTTTTATATACCCACATGTTCAAAAGAGACATTTCGGAAATTTTAACAACAATAGTCATTTTAGAAACAATATGTTCAAATGAAATAATAGAGAACCATTTTAGACAAAAAATACTTGCAAATATGCTCATATTTTTGCTCCTAGATTTGATCGGATGCTTCAAATACTTTTTGTAGTTGCATTTCCGAAATTTAATTTAACAGAAATAAACATTACTTCCCTCTATAAAAACGACTTTTAAATCTAAGTAATAAAACCAATTTTAGTTTACTTTTAAGTTCATTAAAAATAAAATATAAGCCAAAAGAAAAGACTTAAGTAATTCATCATAAAATTTTGAATTTTGATCTCTTACTTTGAACGAAATTTATTCAATATATATACAGGATGACCAGCCTTACTGTGAGTCAATAGCTAATTCCCGAACCGTTCGGTTTAGATATACACTTCCAATTTGAAAAATGTTTTAAAAAAGGTAAGGAATGTTTTTACGTGATTTTGGAACCAAAAAGCACATTTAGAAAAAAATTACAAAAATTTAAATTTTATACGGTCCCCAGGTCCTATCACTTATATTTAGGAAAAGATGCAGTTCACAAAAACAAAGTAAACACAAAAAGTTTCATTTTATTTCAACGAAAACTGACCGAGTTATGCCTACATAAAATTGAAGCATCTGAATTGCTCAGAAAAGGGCATCGTATATGCATTGAGCTTAGTGAACAGTTATTCACTATCTACAGAAAGAGCAAAAGAAAAACATCATAGTAATATTGAAACATCGTAGTAAACATCATAGATTGACAATTTGTATTGCTGTATGGCAAACAATAAAAGTTAATTAAAAGAAATACAACTTGAACCTAAAAGATTAAAACAGCTTGTTTTTAACAAATGGCAACAAAATAATTCAGGATTTGCCGTTCAAATTATAGCATAATGTGGAATGATGCGCCAAACATGAATCAAGAGCTTTATTATATCAGAACGACCAAATTAACTTAAATAATGGTGAAGGCACGACACTAGGGAATACGTCTATGACAACTCCCAGTTTTATACAAGCGTTGAACAAACAGCATGGGCAATTGTACAATAAGATGAATGTCTTCGAGTGGGAAATTGAATGGCATAAAGTCTTACCACCTCTCTCACTGCCCATAAACAGTACCATTTCGCAGTATTCTTCATTTGTATACATCTCGTTCTCCCGTACTAGAATTTGTAATATTAGAATACGACTTATGCAATTGCAAGTGACTACACAACAGATTTTTAACGTTCGTCATGATCAGGAAAAACGCAGCAAATCAGACTTAAGCCGTAGTATATAAGACTATTATTTGGAACTGCTTTTAAAATGTTTTCTTCGTCCAAAATATTTTATTTTTTCTATGTTTTACACGTGCACAGAATAAATTTTATTTCTCAAGTACTCAATTATTGTATTTTTACGTATGCTTTTAAATTAAAAAAGGATTTACATAAAAGTGTCGTGCAAGAGCGAAAGTTTCCTGGCAGAGTTCTAACTAATTTCACTTTGGAGACGGCCCCTTACTAGCTTGAAAATGGGCGAGAAAATGGATAAAACATATGATATTTAAAGTTCCATATCTCGGCCAGTTTTTATCGTAATAAAATGAAACTTTTTGTGCTTACTTTGTTTTTGTAAGCTGCATCTTTTCTTAAATGTAAGTGATAGGACCTGGGGACCATATAAAAAATTAGTTTTTTGTAATTTTTTTCTAAATGGGTTTTTGTGTTTGAAAAGCAGGTAAAAACATTCTTTACCTGTTTTAAAACATTTTTCAAATTGGAAGTGCATATCTAAACCGAACGGTTCGGGAATTAACTAGTGGGTCACATTAAGGCTGGACACCCTGTATATGTTTATATATTTATATGTACATATCTATCTATACCTAATTTATCTATCCGTAAATATCTATCTATTTATTCAAAAGTACCGAGTGGGCAAAAAATCCGTAAGAACTTAAAAATTTATAAAACCTTGAAAACTAAACAAAAAAACAGCTTGCAGGTTTAGCATTAATAAGTCATGAGATCTTTTTTTAAGATAAGGAAAAGAAAAAAAAATTCAAAGAACACCCGATAGGTGGCGTTTCGTACATAAGTGAAAGAAAAGACTCTCAAGTAACCGAAGTAGTGTTACCAACTCATTTATTACAGCAGCATGTGCTCCACATATTCACTACCACAAGGGATGAGACAATCCAAGGTTGTCACAAATACTGCGACGGCAGAGTACAGAATGTCCACTTGTATACATGACAGCTCTTGATGGATCACATCTTTCAATTACAACAGATTGGATAGACGGGATTAATACACACGAAAATTTTAATATCCCCACAGCCAAAAGTCTACTGCAGTCAGATCTGGAGACAGAGGAGGCCATGTAAACTTGCGACGTTTGTTGATGATTCTTAGACTTGGCCGTTCGTCCGGATCTTACATGATCCTCGAGCGATCCAGTTTCTTCAAATCGCTGAACAAGCTTTATGAGGCGTACCACTGTTCAATACCCTTTTCCAGTCTTCATATTCCTTATTCATGAAAAACAGCTTCACAAACAAAGCTTTGTCTTTCTCGCTCAGCCTCCTTATTCACTTAGTTGGCATGCAACGGAGAATTAGATCTGGATCAAGAGCATCAGTATTTGTATAATCGCTTGTCTCATTTGCATATTTCCAACACATTTGCTTGTACGAGCGTTATCTGTCATTCAGTTTTTTTTTACCTTTAAAAAATCCCGTCACTTATCGATGCTAAACCTGCAAACTGTTTTTTCTTTTGTTTAATTTTCCTGGTTTTATAAACTTTTAAAGTTTATACGAACTTTTTGTCCACCCTGTAGGCTTGAACAACAGGCTTGAAACTTTGCTGCAACATTTCTTACATTGAGTAGATCCGTTAAGAACAGAGTTCATTGAAGTTCACACCCAAGAGGAGTTATGAAGGCATTATAGATATACTTGTTTTTACCCGTAGTTTCGCTCGCAACCATATCTATAAATAACTACAAAAGTCATGATCACATGATCAGTAGAAATTAAATAAAATAATATATCTTTTTTGTGTATTGCTTGACTAGACCATTGAAATTTGAAAATTCTAAAATTGAGCTTAGCATAAAAAAACTTTAAACATTCTTTATTACAATAATTAGGAACAAAATTCACTAAATTAAAGTACTAATATTTTAAAAGTTGAAAGTATGTACGTTTAATAAATAATTCCTCTTTAAAATAGAGCAAAACAGGATATTATACTAGGATGATCTGCATAGTATATTATATATATTTCCGTCAGATGCAAATATGAGAAGATTTCAGGCATTCGGCAAAGGCGAACATGCTACTCATATTTGGCCATGGGAAAAGCATGATTTTTCCAAATGCACCCCTTCTACTTGCGCTTTGTTAATAGTAACATCAAAACTGAGGTTGATTGTAAATTGAACTTATTTGAATTGAAACGGTAGGTTAGTGGGGATAATTGGACTTCGAGGTATGATAACATTTTTCCCGTTCCCGGCACCTGTTAAAATAGTGTCAGCAAATATATTCCGCATCAATTTTGTGCTCTGAAGCCTCGCGCCATTACATAGTGGAAGGGCATCGAGATTTTGCATTAGCATAACTGGTACATTTTTTTAAGAGCAGTTTATCTCAGGGTACACCTGAAATTCCAAGGAATTTAAGAACTCTGTGGGATATGAAGTACTTAGTTCTGAATCCATGATTGTACTCTTTCATAAATATTCCTTCATCCCCCCCCGCACATCATTTAAATGTAGTGTTGATTTTATTGACAATGTAATTGTTAGGTGCCAATACTGATCTTGCACACAACCCCTGATCATTCAGAATTTAAATTTTTTTGGAAGCCCGGGTAAACTCGAACAATAAGATCTACGTAATTTTCTATTAAATTACGAATTTCCCTGGAAAGTAAAAGATAACCTTCTGCACATATCTGCGTCTAAACATCCATCACATGTTTTAAATAGCGTATCTGCATAATGTCCGGAATCTACGTCATTATGAATATACACACTTATACTCGTTTTCAGCCTGAATAATGAAATAAACTGTACTTATAAAAATTGTAAAATGTAGTTCCATAATAATTTTAAAAATAATCCTGTAAGACAATTTTGCAGGTAAAGTAATATTTTCATAAGACCTCTTTTGTGATTTAGGTGTCTCTTTCCTATTCTTAATTTGACTCTACAATAATTGGATATGAGAATTGATTACATTCCAGAACGATTTAGAAATAAGTTAAAATATTTTATTACTGTTATGCATTTTCTTATACACTTTTATTTTTTTCAGTAAATAAAAATGACTTCTCTCCTCTATCTTTAATTTTCATTTTTAGTCTAATAACACTAGGCAACACCAAAAATATTTCGGGCTCAAAAATAGTTAATTATGATGTATTTTGGCCCGCTAAACATGAAAATCACGATAAAAACTTTAGATAAGCTCTTGTTTTCAAGAATCAGACTCATCTTTACTCCTAAATAGCTGTACTTTTACTCATCTTTACTTTCTGTGCATACCTTTGAAATGTTCATTTAAGCTGTTAGATGGAAGCACTTCCCTCAGGATATTTTTTTGAACTTCTGTAAAAGACATGTAACAGCGCCACCTATGCAGGTAGGATTGAGTGTAACTTAGAGCATCAGTAGAACAAAGAAGACAATAGTACACGATTCAAGTAATGATTCCCCATGGACTACAAGCAGAAACGAATGATATCGTAAGAGATCATGACTTGCCAAAATATCTGTCATCCAGGCTGCAGCAATGGAATCCACTCCTACCAGGCGTGAAGGTTGCAGAGTCCAGGACTCGTGAAAAGAATATTTTTCATTTCTTTGAGAAGAAAGAACAAGTGGTTGCATGTATTGATGTCAATGACTTGATGAATTTCATGAACATCAGTTATGATCCAAATAACTGGAGATTGTTTCTAGACTCTTCCGAGTTTAGTTTGAAAACATTATTACTACACAATGGCAGCCTTCTTCTTTCCATTCCCAATGGACATTCCGTTCAGGTAAAGAAACTTATGCAAATGTGAAATTACTTCTAGAGTTAATAAAATACAAGGAAGGTTAATAAGTGGAAGATCTTGAAAGAAGTAACTTGAAAGCCAAGGCTTTGCTCAATGGAATTCAGTTAGTTCGTACCAAGTAATGATGTTTTCTGTGTTTGTGGGGCAGTAGAGATCCAAAATTGCACTACATACAAGACCGTCCAGAAATCTAAAATCTGGTGAGAGAAATGCCCCAAATGATCCTCTAGTAAACCCAAATGACATTCTGCTTCCACCCCAGCACATTAATCTAGAATTAGTGAAGAACTTTGTGAAATCCATTAACAAGGATAGAGAGGCTTTCCAATATCTTGAATCGAAATTCCCAAGATTGAGTGATGCAAAGATTAAGGAGGGAATCTCCATGGGCCCTCAAATAGGCAAAATTATAAAGGGCCCCGCTTTTGGGGGAAAGAGAAAGTAGCCTTTAAAAGTGTGGCACGATTATTTCTAGGCAACGAAAAAAAAGAGAACTGCCAATTGTTGGCGAGAAAAACTTCTACAAAAGTTCCATGACCTAGGAGGCAATATATCTCTAAAGATTCATTTTTTACCTTCCCATCTAAATTTTTCCCTAAGAACTGTAGAGCTGTAAACTATGAACACGGGGAAAGTTTTCATCAAGATATTGCAGCAATGTAACTTAGATACCAGGGTCTTTGGGATGAGGCAATGCTCGCAGACTACTGTTGGGCAAATAAGGGATACTTGGGCTTCGACATCCAAGAAGCAATCCGAAATGAAATGTTCACATGAAATAAACTAAAAAATACTGATTTCTGATAAGATCACGTGTTTTCTTTCGCCTGTTTTGTTCTTCAAATTTACCCATAAATTGATAGATGGGTTATTTGATAACGATATCAGATATTTTAACGATATCAGATACCTCATATGAATTGTAAATTTGATCTTCGCCCTGTGCATTTTCTTTTATTCCTTCAGAAATGATTCTTAAAATATTCCTTTTGTAGATACTACGTATAATGCTTTCATCTGTTCGAGAAAGGGGGGGACCAAGTCTGACATGCATAAGCAGTTTCTCGATAGACAGGTTATTCTTACACAGCCCCGTCCGAAAAGTACTCAAAAAACCTAATGCAAATACTTCCCATATATGATCAGCAAAACCCAGGAGCTGCTTGTTAGGGATAAGCTACAACGCCTTTCATTCGAGGTCAGTTTTCTCAGCATGATGACTGTTGATCTATTATGGCCTTGGAATACCTATGGATAGCTACGAAGCTCACTTTAACTTGAATGGGACATTCAACACGCAGAATTGCCGCATATGGGCTAAGAAAAATCAGTGAATCCACACTGAATGTCCTCTACTGTCTCCAAAAGCTAATGTGTGGTATGGATTCGCGGTGACAACTATCCTCGGTCTGTTCTTCTTTGAGGAAATTGGTACAAACTAACAAAAATAAACCTATTTTGCATAAAGCTTCAACTTATTTCCAAACATGTAAATATCTCGACATTGTTCTCCTACAACTGACAGCTTTTCCAGGTTTTGCATTTTATTACTCATCATTCTTCTTCTGAGTTTTTAATATTGTTTCTGTTTTGGTCTTTTATTGAGTTAAACTTCATGTTTTCCCGAAAAGGCACCCTTTGCTGGACATTTTGGAATAAAATTTGTTTTTTCGGATTTCCGAGAACATTTCTCGTGTATAGCCCATACACAAAATTTCGTTGCATTCTGCTCATCCGTTTAAGCTGTAGGAGGCCGTTTATAAAGTGGAGATTTAATTATAACCACCTGGTACTTTCATATTCCATTAAGATATCAATTAAGCATAGTAGTCTTCTAACGCTTTTGGATTTCAGTAGTTCAAGCGTTCCTATTGTTAATTTCAGAACTTAAATAAGTGAAACTTTGTACACTTCAAAATTACACTCTTCAATTTTAAAGTGGGAATTGTTAAAACATGTTTTATAGTTCAAGGTATGTATTTGGTCTTATTCTCATTAATTCAATGTCGCATCCTAAGGGCCTTGTCCATAAGGAGACTTGTCTTAGAGCGGTGATGTTCGAGTAACAATATGAATTTCATCAGCAAAAGTCAACAATTGTATTGATTTAGTAAAGATGTTTCCTCTGGTATTGGTGTTGGAATCTCTTACTACTTTTTCTAATGTTAAATTAAAAAGAAGACACGGCAGTGCATCTCCCTGTCGAGCTTCATTTTTTATTTCCAATGAGTCTGAAAGACTATTCTGTTTTTTGACCATGGTTTTTGTTTCAAATAATGTCAGTCTTATCAGCCTTAAAGTCTTTCATAGATGCAATAAGAGCCTTTATGCTGATGCTATCATATCTGTTTTTAAAATTAAAGTGATGAAGTAAATCAATTTCAAGTTCTTTCGTTTTTTCCATAATCTGACGGATGTTGAATATTTTCTCTTCCTTTCCTAAATTCTTTTTGATCATCTCCAATTGCGTGTTCCACGAGTGCAGAAAATCTGTTGGATAAAATATATATCAATTACTAGTATACCTCTAATTTACGCAATGACTATAACGATACTATTTAAAAGAAAATATAATCAAATCAAGCAAAGGTCTTAGAAAAGTGTGGTATCAATATTTTGGGCTTATATGACGTCGTTGAGCCTGACATTTGTTTTAAATAAATCATTAAATAGATTCATAAAGGTCTCAAAATATTCGGTTTTAATCTTGCATACACATTTAAGGCCATCGTATAAAGCGTGTTCCTATGCAGAGGAAAACGTATTTCATAAACAAATTACAGCGGAAAATTAATAAGAAACACGCGATTAAGCAAACTACTTCAGGATATTATGCTTATTAATTAACTTCTAGGCATAGAAGGAAATGAGATAATAGAATGTGGTCGAGAATATCTTATTTAATGCTTTCTGCACACGTCACTCTTTGTGTATATTAGAAACGGTGGTTAAAGGTGCTTTCAAGTATTAATTTGAAATTCGGCGGTTTCATTTTTCATTAAAGCATTAAAACTGAAAAATATTTATTTAGTGCACACAAATGATATAGACTGGAATTATAAGATCATTTTTATTAAAATAAGTCACAGTTATTTTTTTTATTACTGAAGACAAATGATATCCACAAGTATTACAGAAGTAAAGAAAAACAATAGATAAATAAAATACATACAAACAATACAACGAAGTTTATGAAACAAATAAATTTGCTAAATAAAACTATTCAATTACAAAGTTAAACAAGTACATTACAAATTTAAATAATTAAGTTACAAAGTTAAATAATTACATTATACATTTAAACAATCAATCATACAGCATGGACATCCCATACACGGATCATGCCATGGATGTTGCCACAGCAGTGATTCAAGCCTTTGACAATATTTGACTATATCTTTATTTTGTTATATACAACTTTGCACTCTGTCATACATGACAACTACAGCAACAGCAAACAATCAAGTAACAAAACCAAGACAGTGAACTGACGTAAGTAAAACACAATGAAGTTATAAACTCAGAACAATGAAAAAAATATAAAAAAAAAACAAATCAATGAAGATACAAAATAATGTGAATGAAGACTTAATGGCACACATCTGAAAAAATATAGGAGGTCAACGGATTAAAATGGCATATTTTCCAGCTTTCAGATGGAGTAAATCGTAAGTATTTTATATGCATTTTGAGGTTTAATTTTAAACCATTTAAAATTGAATAATTTCTCACACCAGTAAAATATGGTTCAAAGAATGGCTCCTCACGACTTTCAATTCGATGATATTATTTAATGTTTACAACGTATTTTAGTTCCTTTATAGATACTCTTATACGAGTATTTAATTTAAAAGGAATATACAGGGTGTCCAGCCTTAATGTGACCCAATAGCTAACTCCCAAATCGTTCGGTTCTTTATAAAAATTTAATTTTTTAAATTTTTTTCTAAATGGGTTTTTTGGTTCGAAAAGCACGTAAAAATATTCTTTACCTTTTTTAAAACATTTTTCAAACTGGAAGTGTATATCTAAACCGAAAGGTTCGGGAATTAGCTATTAGGTCACATTAAGGCTGGACACCCTGTATATAGGTTAATTATAATTACCATTCCACTTTCAAAAGGTTGTAAGAAGGCCAATGGATTCAAATTTGAACTGAATATATTTTGAAAAAAAAAGGGTATGACATAAGAAAAAAATAATCTTTTTATGAAGTTTTTGGTCCAAGGACGAATAAAACCAATTTTTCACTTCCGATGTGAATTGGAACCGATTTCCAATGCAGTTTAATGAATGATTCAGAAGTCCTTTTTCCGTTGAAAAATTTAAACAATCATGCACATTGAACAGTACTTTTGGTTTAATGTGCAGCTCATACCGAAGACGTTTTAATTCAATTCAAATATCCACTTGTAGCAAAATCCACTTTGCTTATGCGGCTTACAGAACTATCTATTGTTACATTGGGACTTTTTTCCTTATGCTTTATATCCTGCCCCTCCTCCTTTTTCAAGTATATTTTGATCAGATTTAAATTCATTCTGACCAGAGGCTCTTTTTTACAGCATTTTGAATGTGGAACTTTAACTATAGTTACCTTGTAAGGGCTGAGGTGTTTTCTCATTCCCGCCTAGGGCTGAGGGAGGAAGGGAAGGATGAATAGCCATATCAACGAATAAATTTATTTATTGGACACACAATTTATCAAAATTCAAATAATTTAAACGAAAAGAGATGCTCTCAATCTAAGCAATACGGGGAATAACAAGATACGCGAAAAATGAAAAGACTTTAAATATAGACCCCCCCCCTCCCTTATTTCAGGATCAAATCTACTATTCCGATTATCTGACCAGTAATTAAACTTAAGTAGCCCCAATTATCCCTTTAATCCTTCCATCTATATAGTCTCTGAAATGCGCTATAAAATAGTATAATACTTGTTCAGTAGCCATATATCCTTCTCCCCATATTCTATACCACTAGCTAGAAAATCTAGACTATATATATATCCGACCTAATCTGAATAATCACATTTGCTTCTTCAGAGGGGGTTCGCTTTGAATAAACTCTAATTGATAGACCAAAGATTTCCCAAGAGGGGTATGTTAAAGAAGGGACGCAGCTAGATCCGTCACAACTTTGTAATGAAAGCACAGAAATTCGAAGAACGAATTTGTGCAAAAAATGACATCAGAAATAAAATAATAGTCTTGTAGTTTCTCAGAAAACCCTACAGAATAAAAACAAAATATGAATTCAAAATGATTTTTTTTCTTTTTAGTGTTCAGACGATCAGATTAAAATTAATGAAAAAATATCATCACACACATTAGTAAAGAAAACATATTAGTTCTTCTAGATTTCAGTCCCGAAAATATTAAATAATAAATATTTTCTTGTAAGAACTATTTGAAAGGCATTCTTTGTTCAATTTTAAAATAATTATCGGCTATCGAAAGAAAACTAGATACTATTAATAAGCAATTAGTAACTACAAATATATATACAATCCTAAGAAAAAAATCCCAATAAAATTAATTTTATTTGATTCCAGAAATATTCGAAGTAAATATTTAGGGCCCATGAACAAAAATATATTTGTGCAAACGATTCATAATATTTTTTCCGTTATGGATTACTTCGTGATGGATGAATGGATAATGAAGATTGATAGGGTAATCTATCTTAATCCCCCTTAAGTTTCTGAGATTTCCGATCATCACCTTTGACCATCAACTGTTCTTGAAATATTGAACAGGTTGCATAAAGTATTGATTTAGCGATCTTATGACATCATCAATACAAATATGTTAGAGTTATATTATGCTACAAAACACTTTAATTTCGTGATTGCATAAATCACACATATTTGTTTCCTATTTTTCAAAATATTACTTTTTTCCTAAGCTTTAAACGTGTACAGGAAAAAATTTCACATTTTATATTGATTGGACTAAAAATCTTTTCAAATGCCGAATAGAATTTTTATCATCAGATGTTTGAGAAACTCACATAATATTAAGAGACCTATTTGATATATATATATATATATAATGCGATTTAAAAACATATTTCTTTTTAGGCATACTAGAACAAAAATTTAAATTTAGATTTTTTTCATGAGGATAAATATAATAGATAAATCGGTAAAAAAAGTAAAAAGCTAATTAATGACGTTAATATAGTTAATTTATTGCTAAAAAAATTCAGATTTAAATATCTTTGACCATTAATATTGATATTAATTTTACGCATCTGCGATGAAAATTTTGAAATTTAATAACTAAATCTCGTTATTTTGATTACTATGCACATGATTAACCTTGATTTGTACTCATCTTAAGCTTTACGTCCAGTGTTTAGTAGATTGAACAATTAGCCAAGACAAGATCAATAATCTCAAAACTTAACTGCTTAGATTTCATGGTTGTTATACATGGATGCAATTATCCTGGGACGTCGTAGGAGTTTAGCTTATTAGCATCAGTAGCAAATAAATTACGAGACACTTCATGAAATAAATAATAAAAAAATCAAGATGCAAATCAAATTAAATTAAATAAAAAAAGGAAAAGTAAGACAAAAAATTAATGTTTTTCGCTTCAATCTTTAACTAAAAACAATGAAAAAAAATAATATGAATTTATGCCACATATATATTGCTTTCAATAGAAATACTTAGAAGTATGCAGAGACAAATTTTTATTCACTTCATCCGTGATAAGTACATAGGATATATTACATTACAATACAGCGTTGCAATCCGGTCCGTTGAGGAGAATATTTCTTGTAATGAGATGAATTTAATCCACATTAATTCGATTGCACAACTCCATCTAATGCTCACGAAATGATGGCTCTCTCGAAAAAATGACTCGATCAATTAGACATTTTACCTCGTGATATCTGATATAAGCTTTATAGGATGTACTAAAATCGTGAAATATTTATCGAATTAAATTACACAATTCTAAAAAATATATTTTGATATCCTGATGACAATTCTTGTGCTACTTATCAAAAAAATATTGGATCATGTCCACTATTTGTAGAAAATGTTTGATCGCTTTACTTTTCCGTAAGTGCCTTAAAAGATTCCACAATTTAGCGTTTATTAATTATATATCTTTTAAAAATCATAGCAAAATGAATTCAATCAGCATTAATGAAAGGGAGAGGTATTTTGGATATTCCGCATTTACCTTTTATAACTTTGTCACCGACTTGTAGAAGTTCATGTTCCATTCAACATATACTTTTAATAGGATGGACAACTCATATGACAGATTGGCGACTATATGTTGGAGCGCTATAACTATTTATCACTTTCTTATGATTCTTTTTTGCGTTCTTTATCATTGAAGAGAATCTTCATGAAAAGCAAGAACAAACTGGAAAAGTATTCACTTTCAAATATCGCTAGGAATACTGGCAAAATTAACTAAACAGTTTTAATATACTCGATACGTTTATTGATGTTTGAGGGTTAGAAGAAGATCAGCTATAATCAGGACAGATTCTAATTTATTGTTATCTCAATTAAATTGACTACCCAGTGTAGGAAATGTACACAACTACTAAGTATATGAGCAATTACACAGCCAAAAGGATATTTAATATTTGAGTATAATTTAATTCATTTACTCTTGGAACGCTTTAGCCTTCTACGGTCTAATTCACCGTAATTCTATTATTAGTTAGACGACCTCCGGTCGTTATTATAATCCTCTATATTTTTGACTAAATCGTCAATTAGTAATCTTTACTCATTCAAAATTTACTCGTCAACTAACTGCAAATACACCTCAAAGATGCAAAATAGAGATATGTTCCAGAAAATTCAGAAACTCTTGCATCAATTGTAAAGAGTATTTATGCATTGGTGGAAAATCTGTTTTTTATCACTTTCATCATCAAGCTGGTTAAAAATAAGTCAGATATTTTTAGGCATGCTATATACATGCATTAGAGCCACTGTAGTATGAAGAACTATCTTAAATATTTAAAATAAAAGTTTAATAAAACAATTTTTTTTATTCCTGAGACTGTTTTAAACGGAAACATACAAACAATTCGCTTAAATGGTCTGGAAAAGCGGTTCTTAGACTATGTTCATGGACCTCGGGATCCTCAGCATCTTTCTGAGAGGTTTTCTTATGTAATGTTAAGATTTACTTCTTTGAAAGACCTCAAATGAAAAAATTGAAATATTAGTCAGCTTATACTAGATCAAAAAAGAATTCCCAATAAAAATATTTACTAGAACATGTATTTCGATCAAAAATATTAATTCATTTTCTTCTTATTATTTATTTTTGCAACTACATAGCATTACTAAAGCGTAAAATTTTCAAAAAATATGTATCAAAAACACATGTGCAAAGATTAAGAACTGAATTTTCATAGCGTACCAATGCGATAACGATCACATCCATCTCGATTTTCTAACCGAATTTTGAGCCTGTATAATTTATTTGAGCCTTCATTATTTATTTATCTGAAACTAGTATTTTTTAGTATTTCTATACACTTATATAATTAGACGTTTACTGTTTTCTTAAAAAAAGAAATGTTAAAAAAATTCTGTATAAATACCAGAGGTAATCTTAGGACTATTGAGAAACCTCTCAATCACTCAGTCAGTTAGGGGTCAGAGAGGGGTGTTCAATATTTTGGGTGTCCACAATACCAGGTTGATATATAAAGCGAGGCAGCGGAGATCAAATGTTTAAGAACCATTGCTCTAGAACACTCAATTGCCACCAAGGGTTAATTTATTAAAACAAGCAGGCAATTAAGGAGCAATTTGATTTAATTTACCCCGGTCCAAGTCGGTGGATTTTCATGATGCAGAAAATCGACAGCAACCCTGTCGTATGATTATACGGCATGTAAAAGAACCCTTGCGTGCCCTCGGCAAAATTAAATTCCTTGGAACGGTTTTGCCTCGACCGATCTTAGGTGCCACCCTCTGAGGAGGAAACAGGGCATCAAAATTACTTGCGGCGATTGGTATTCCACATATATGGTTCAGCACTAAAAAGAGATACCAACTCTCGGGAAATGTACTAGGTCCCTTTTGGTAAAACACCAATACGCAGCTCCATTAAAAAAATTTCATTTACCATAGAGTTTTTTTTTATATCGAAGATAAACCGATACGGAAAATGTAAAAAACGAAGATATTTCATATTTTATATCATTTCTCTATTGTTAGGGCATATTCTCGTGCTTTGAAATTTAAAACAAAAATTTTCTCAGTGAGAGACTCATGACGCTTAAACTTGTCAAAATACAATAAGAATTCAAACATATCTAAATATAATTTCTGGGTAAGTAACAGGATTACGAAGAAATAATCATAACTAAAGATTAAATTAAGGCTTAAATACAATCAAGCAATATTATTCTAGCGCTGAATCGGAAAGGAACAAACTACATTAATTATGATGAAGCGAAGAGGTATTCTTGGGAAATTTTAATCCATTCGGAACTTTGTACTTAAAGGCTCAAATGAGAATGTAAATTCCTTCCCCTTAATTAATGTAAGTTCCCGTAATTCCGGAGTAATCATCCTTTTCGTTAAAATTTGTCCACCCTGATATAGATTCACTGAACCAATCATTTCTTCGAGTTAAGCGAGAAACGCAGAATACTTTTCTCAAAACAAGTCTCGAAATTTCTTAGAGTTCCATATTATGAACTCGAAAAAGGGAATGTAATTGCATAAAAAGTCACAAATTACGGGAATTATATATGTACTTCAAGAGCAATTTAATAAAAAAAGAAGGGGGGATACTCTCATTTTTACTTAATAAATAAGCTGTTTATTTTATTTCTAATTTTAATCAAAAATTACTCTATGTATGAAGGTATAGGTAATTAATCATCCGACAAAAAATGGTTTGACTTATTTTATTAAATGTTACGCAGGAATTAATTCTGAAACTTTTTAGACACTCTATTGCAGGGGTAAACATTAAGTCGATCGCGATCGACCGGTGGACCGCCAAGACATTTTGGGGTGACCACCTTAACATAAAATCTTAGACGTGCATACAAAAAGAAACACAGGTTGTTATCAAAATACTGGAAACACCCATGAATTAAAGCGATATTTTTGAATGCACTTCGTTAGCACCAGATTTCTTTTTTAAATAGAAATGTATATATTCTAGTAGAATTCGTTGGCTTTATTGGATTTTTTTCAAAATCATAAAATGTTGGATCTCTCAGTTCTTCAAAGAGGTCAAATTGTGGCAGCCGACAAGCTGGAGCAAGTGCGACAAACATCCCAGTTTTTAGTGGTTTCTGCAGGTACGGTGTCTAAAGTCCTGATTGCTGACATACTGCAAGACAAGCTGGGCAAAGAAAAGTAGTGGAAAGAGAAATATTTTAAATATTCTTCTTTATCTCTTTTGAAACAAAAAATTTTTCTTCTTCAAAAGGACGCAATTTTAAAAGAATAACTTTTGGAATCTAATGGACGAAGTAAAGTATCTGTTTATTTTAGTATGTTGGTTGTTCTCTTCAGTGACGGACCAGCTATATAAGCTTGCTCCTTTTTTTTTTTTTTTACTTTTTATTTATTCACACAACATATATAAGCTATTTACAAGCGCAGCAAATTTTGAAATATTTTTATAATTGTGAGCTTCAAATTATATTAGAATTCTACTATTGCTCACGTGAGAGCATGTTATAGAGAAAATCTCGTCAAGCTTCTTTCACAGAAAGTTCTCATCTGCCCGCACAGCGCGGCAAGGTAAAATATTTTACATAAGTGTGCATGACGTTGGCGCGCATGCGCCAACATCCCGCCCGCCTCGCCATGTTCACATGCAAGAACTCACAAATAACATAATTAGCATAATAAAAAGCACACAAAAAAGTACAATGATTAAAACAATTTAAATGTAATAATAAAAAAGGAAATCAATAATTTTGCATAAATGAAATATAAAAAAGCAATACAAATACAGACAATTCACAAAGTATCAATGGGGAGAACAGCTATTTTACTAATAGTTCTTTTAAATTCACCTGATTTGGTTCTAACCTTGACAACTCTCACTTTTCCGTCTGACCCATGATGTACTTCTAGGATTCGACCTAAAGGCCAAGTATTTACAGGTAAAAAATCCTCTTTGATTAAAACCATTTGACGTATCACTAGGTCATTTTTTTTCTGCTATCCACTTAGATCTAGCTTGCAATGTATTCGAATAATCAGATTTCCATTTTTTCCATGTGTGTACAACCTTGGTAATCTTTTCCCAACGACTGAGGCGATTTTCAATTACATCTATTAAGTTTGGCTCAGGTATTGATGTTATAGGTCTCCCTATTAAAACGTGACCTGGGGTCAAAACATCAAAGTTATCTGCGTCAGTACTGAGGGAGTCAGTGGACGCGAATTTAATATTCCCTCTACCTGAATCATAATAGTTTCAAATTCTTCAAAAGTAAAGTGAAGATTTCCTATCGCTCTTTTAAGATGGTGCTTCACAGATTTTACACCTGCCTCCCAAATGAGGGGACTTGGGAGGTATGAAATTCCAATCTATACTTTCTGACCTGAAATATTTAGCTAAATTTTCATCGGGAAAATTAATTAATTTGTGAAAGTTCTTTAATATTGAATTCGCTCCAAC
The DNA here is from genome assembly GCA_019973975.1 of Trichonephila clavata. Lineage (NCBI taxonomy): Eukaryota > Metazoa > Arthropoda > Arachnida > Araneae > Nephilidae > Trichonephila > Trichonephila clavata. The sequence continues at coordinate 8,320 of BMAO01008795.1, read as the reverse complement.
AAAGTTAGTAGTGTTATCTGTATAAATTTTGGAGCACTTGCCCGTCTACTAGTAAAACGTTTAAGCGTTGCTATCAAAGCATCAGAAGTGAGATCCGATAATAACTCGAGATGAATGACTTTCGTAGAAAAATATAATGCAAACGCAAATGTACACTTCATTAAGAGTTCCCTTTCTCTGATTTTTATATTTGACTAAGAAGGGACCGCATAAATCAAGTCCAGCAATAGTAAATGAACTGGATACATTTACTCTTTCACTGGGCAAATTTCCCATAATTTGTGAAGAAATAATGGGTCTGCTTTTAAAGCATGTCACACATTGATGAACGGTTTTACGTGCGATACTACTGCCGCTCAAAGGACAAACTTTTTGTCGTACTGCATTTAACAATCCTTGTGGGCCAACGTGAAAGAGTCTTGTAGGCTGTTAAAATAAAGTTTACTAAATTTAGAACATTTTGGTAAAATCGCAGGATGCTTGTGAAAATAGGGCACTGAAGCATTTTTTAATCTTTCACCTACTCGAACTATTCCTTTCCCATCTACAAATGGAAATAAATTAGAAGTATTACATGGAATTTCTTTTTTATCAAACAAGAGTCTTTGGGCATGCTTGATCAAATTAATTTCTGACTCCTTGAATTCGGCTACAGTTAGGGCCCAACCTTCTTAGACTTATTCTTACAGTTGCAGATGAATCTGAAAATATAAGACAAAATATTAATAACTTTGAAATAATTATTAAAAAGTTCTAAAAGTTCGTCAAAGATGGTAGAGTAATCGTTGTTCAGCAAGACAGTCTCTTTACTGCTCTGAGCTTCAGGCATTTTTTTCCTTTCTTGTACTACAGTCTCTTTCTCAGGTTCTGTGAGGTAGTCTAACTCAGGAACAACTTGCTTTAAATTTTTTAGGAAATTCAGGATCTGTCAAAACTTAGCACCTGTCCACCACCTGGAATTTGTCACTAGAGAGTCAGCACTCAGTCCACGAGAGAGGAAGTCTGCAGGGTTTTCTTTACCAGCACAATGGTACCATGACTGGGGATCCGTTTGGCTAGTTATTTCGTTGACTCGGCTAGCAACGAATTGTTTCCATCGGGTTTTGTTACTTTTATCCAAAACAGAACTATTTTGGAATCAGTCCAGTAATACTGTAAGCAGGATTTTTTGCGATTCACGATCTTTTTCACCTTAGATGCTAGACGAGCAGCAACTAGAGCTCCAACTAATTCTAGTCTGGGCAGGGTTACACAGCTTAATGGTGCAACACGGCTTAAGTTTAACAGAAATTCCATGCCTTGACTTAATTCTTAAATATATAGCTGCGCCATATGCTTTTTGCTGGCGTCACAGAAGCTATGCAACTCAATATCATCTTCTAGAAAAGTAGAATCTAGAACTAGTCGGGGTATTTTTAGACTTCTAAGTGGGTTAGCTCCTCACACCATTTTTTCCACTCCTTTTCAATATGTGATGGCAATGGATCCCGTCCCATTGAATTTCTTCTTTCCAGAGATCTTGAAAGAGGTATTTCATTCTAACGGTGAAAGGAGAAATTAACCCTAATGGGTCAAATATCTTTCCAACTGCTTGCAGTGTGAAGCGTTTCGTATTTTTATCTAAGGAAACAAATTCCAATAGACTTTTAGTATCTGTAGTTAAGTAATCTTCATGAGTATTCCATGGCAGTCCTAGAACCTTTGTTTCATTGCACTTACAATTTCATGCACATCAAAATTTTCTTTCTTCCATTGCTCCATTAAATTAGCATTATTAGTAATCCATTTTCTGAGATCCATTCCAGCAGCTTCCATAATATCTTTTGCTCTTCGTGACGTTTGAAGCGCTTCTTCAAATTCGTTACCACCGGAAATAAGATCGTCAACATAGAAGCTTCTATCTAAAAGCTCTACAGTGCCAGGAAATTCCTGTTTATATTTCTCAATATGATGTCTAATCGTGGCTGCGAGAAGAAATGGACTTGAACTGACACCAAAATTTACTCGATTAAAACGGTATACCTGTAGTTTGGGCTTTTTATGAACACTCGGTTCGTCATCACTCCAGAGAAATCGAACGGCATCTTTGTGTTCGTTAGCAAGACAAATTTGTAAGAAAGCTTGTTTAATATCAGAACAAAAAGCTACTGCATTCAATCTAAAATTAATTAATACGTCTAGGAGATTTGGATTTAAATTAATTCCTGGCCACAAGCAATCATTTAACGAGAGTTCATTATTTTGATGACTTCCTGCGTCAAATACAATTCTTGTTTTAGATGTTAAACGACCTTCTTTTCTAACGGCCTGATGAGGTAAATAATATACAGGTCTATTTAATTCGTTATCTGTAATTTCGGTTTTTACTTCTATAATCCCCTGTTCAGTGTAATCGCGAATGATTTCACGGTATTGCTGATATAATTCCCCGAATCATGACCAAATCTTCTCCATAAATTTTGGAAACGTTGTTAGTCATTAATTTCATCGTCATCGTATCCAGTCATTATTTAACAAAAACATTGTCCTCTTGTTTATCACTTTGTCTTTCTTTAAGTTTACCACACGCAATCCATCCAAATTCACTTTCTTTGAAAAACAACTCTTCGTTTACTTTATACGTATTCTGTTTTAAAACTTTAAAAAATATATCAGCACTAATTAAAGCGTGTACTTCGTTTGCTTAAAAAAAAACGATTTGTCAGCTAAAGTTAAAAACTGTGGTATTTCCACATTAGAAATATCTAAACATGAAGAGGGTGTAAATTCAGTTATTTTGTCTACAATTAAGAAATCTACTGGTTCAGCAAAACTACTATCTTTGTTTGAAATAATTGTTTTTAGTTTCCATTTTATGTTTTGCTTTAATCCATTTAAACCGCAAAACGGTGTCTTTATTTTTTGCTTTTTTATTCCTATGCAATTACTCATTCTTTCTGTGAGTACGCATATATTACTCCCTGAATCCAGAATAGCTCTTATTACTCAATACTGATGCGGGATTATTCTTGGTATTAGGATTAACTGTTTCACAATATTCACAATATTCTATTTCATTTCCATTATTGGTGACTAAAGGGTTTTTTTATTTTCGATTTATTAGAGTTGTGAGAGCAAATCAAATGACTGTGTGATTCACTACATTTGCTACATCTATATTTAGAAAAGCAATCAATTTGAATGTGGTTAGATTTTAAGCACAAATTACAAAGTTTGTGTTTTCGAATAAATTTGAGTCTTTTATCAGTATTAAATTTTAAGAAAGTAGGACATTTATATATCGGGTGTTGTGACTTACACACAATGCAATTTTTATTTTTGTTTTCATTTAAAATGAAAGTCTTTGGTTTAGAATTTATGGCATGAATTTTATTTGTGTTAACTTTAGGATTTATATCAACACACACAGACAGTAAAACGGATTCCCGCTGTTCCAAATATTCTATAAATTCCTTAAATGTGGGAACATTTTTGGATTTATGAGAATTCACAATTTCTTCTCGATTCTCTATCAAGTTTCTCAACAAGAATGTTTATGAGAAGAACTTCAGTTAATTTATTTTGCTCATATTTAAGCATTTTTAATGCACGTAAATTTTTTTGAACGCAATCAATCATATTTCTAATTTTTGTGGAATTTTCATTTCGTATTTTATCGAATTTCAAAATGTTTTGAATATGGATGTTGATTATTAAATGTTCATGCTCATATCTGTTTACTAAAAACTCATATAAGAATTCAAAATTACTACACAAATAATTTACTTCATGAGTTAAACAAGATCTGAGGTAGTACAGCTTCTGAGATTGACTCAGTTGTTTGTAATCAAATCGTCAAATTGGACTTTAAAAGAACTGAATTCATCATATTTTCCCGAGAACTCGGGTAAAAGTAAAGGGGTATTTTAGTGTTAATTTCGAAATTATCATTTGTTTTCAAAACTGCCTCAGAACTTGATTTCTTAGAGGAATTAAGAATAATTTCAATTCTTACCTCTAATTTCTCGAGGCGTTCTTCAAGAAGATTCAACTCTTCGTCAATAGCAGATAATTTTGCCTCTAAACGTTTGGAATGGCGTAGTAGGAACTTCTCAGTTCTTCAACATTTTTTTGCAGTACTATCACCTTTTTTAGTTTCACTTTCGTTTCAATCGCATCGGTTTCTTCGCTGGCACTTTCAATAAAATTTTCGATTCCACTAATTTTATCCTTCAAGGTACCTTTTGATCTATTTAATATTTCGATAGTTAACTGATCCCTCCTGGATCGACGAAGACAGATGTTTATTTTAGTATGTTGGTTGTTCTCTTCAGTGAGGACCAGCTACGCTTGCTTCTTTTTTTTTTACTTTTTATTTATTCACACAACATATATAAGCTATTTACAAGCGCAGCAAATTTTGAAATATTTTTATAATTGTGAGCTTCAAATTACATTAGAATTTTATTATTGCTCACGTCAGCATGTCATAGAGAAAATCTCGTCAAGCTTCTTTCACAGAAAGTTCTCATCTGCCCGCACAGCGTGGCAAGGTAAAATATTTTACATAAGTGCGCACGACGTTTGCGCGCGTGCGCCAACAGTATCCTTATTCAAACAAGATACCAATCATTGGCATGGTCAAGTAATTTTAGCGCGTTTTTCACATGTTGTATTTTACAATAATGCAACATAATGAACTTTTTACTAACAGAAAGTAATATGCTACACCACTCCTCTAAATGTACTACTATTGAGCTGAAAAGAAATAACGACACAAATCTGTATCAGCACTATAAAAAAGCAAAAAAAAAAAATTTTTTTTTTTCACCGAAGCTACAAAAGCACTAGGTCAAATTTGAGAAAATTTTGTTATAAACTAGCGAAATTCAGGAAAATTTGTAGGAAAATTCGGGAAAACTATGGGAAAATTTAAATATGATTCGGCTCATCTAGGGCACAAATGTGACCAAATTCCGAAAATCCAAGGTCAATTGGTTGCTTATTGGCTGAGAAAAAGGTACGACAAAATATGGAACGAAGACGAAGACGAAATTTGCGTCCTAATAGCACTTTTGTTCCACTTTGTGAAAAACTATGTGAAAAACGCGCTAAAAAGCTGCAATTCATTTAATATCGTTCTTTCGCTCTATCCACCTGTTTGAATCTACACTAAACGTTAGATTTTTTTTTTTTAAACAACGTATCATTCCCGTTTCACAGACGACCACAGAATTCATTGCAAGCTTAACAGTTAGTTCTTATACACCGAAGTATTCAAGATTGGTACGGATAGTATGCAGATTAAGTCTTCTGCTGAGACTTTAACTACGAGAACCAACTTCAAATGAAAATGATTTATTTTTTGATGTATTTAAGTTGTTTGATGATAAATACATCATTTGATATTAAATTTGTGGGTATAATTATTATGTTTCTATTTTGTGTTTTACTTAAAACACAGGAAAAAAGCGGAAGTTTTTTTTACTGTAGTTATGTAGGTAAATACATATAGTCTGTGTTTATTATTTTTATAATATAAATATTGAGGGTTTTTCCTTAGGATGGGTGACTTGGAGGCTGGAAGGCTTAGATGCTGATGGGTTTGAAGATGTTCCCTAAGACACATGCAATTTGTGTATTCCCTTGTTTCTTGTTGACAGGATGTTGTCGCATTCCTTAGTTGGGGGGGGTCTCAACGGCCGGTCAGCAAAGTTGAATGGACTCATAAATTGATGAGGAGTCGTTAAATTTGTATTTCTGCGCTTGGTTCCTGACCAATGGCTAGGCGGGACCAAAGAGCGTGCGGATGAAAAAGGGGGTAATTTGCCCCCACTTAAAAGGAGGAACCGGGACATTTCTCGGCAGAAAACGTATTTTCTCGGCAGATTTAGAGAGAGATTTTACAGATTAGCAGAAGACAGATTACCATGATTTCAGATTAAGAGAGTTAAATTTAAGCCGTCCAAGTACCACCCAGCTCCATGCCTCCGTTTCAGATAAGTGGAATGTTGTAGTATTCTTATTCTTAGAATTTAATAGTGTATTTATTTTAACCTAGTAATGTTTTTAAAAGTAATAAACGAATTTGATCTCATTAAATCTGAATTATTCATTTAATCTCATTGTTTTTAATTGAGTTTTAAAGTACTAACCACTAATATGATGCAGACATAAGTTAAATTAATCGAACCTGCGTAAGTCATAATATGTTAAATTAATGAAGTAATTGTAGCGCTGCATCACTTATCACACCTACGCCACAGAGTGAATCGCAACAGCTTGATAAAGTTAGAAGTAGACCGTATCACATGTAAAAGTCTGCCCACCCCTGATCTATTGCATCACTCTCTTCCTAAGAATGACTAACATCTCCGTTTCAAGCACGCGCATAGCAGTACTCTTATGCGTTCTATGAGAGTTTTGATTATGTCTGCAGTAGTTAAAATCATTTCAATTTCCCAATACTAATGGTCTGAATTCTCAATACGGTCATTTGATCACGTGTTATTCATTGAATTCAAAACAAATTGACATGTACTAGTTCTATTTGAAAACATTTATATAAAATTTCAAATTTGTTAATCTGGTAAAAATATTCAAATGTTAGAATTCTTCGAAAAAAGTTTTTTAAATTTAAAAAAAATTATACATGCTTTTGGTGCACTTTTAAATCGAGTGCATTTTGTTTACATGTATATATTATTATTGTTGATAAATATGTTTATCAACAATAATAACATACACATAATTCCACAAAAAGAACCAAATTTTGGCAATAAAGAAGCACATGAATGAATTGTTTGGAAACTCTTGATAGCATTGAACTTGTCTCTAGGAAGTCATAAATTTATGAGCTTATTGGCTAGAAAAACGTGATTATAACGTTATCATGTGACGATGACGTCACACGATTTTAGGCTTAGGTATAGTATTTAAATTCAATTTAATTCTGTTCTATGTGTTTATATATTTGTAGTGTTATATCTGATTGAAATATGAAAATGGAAATATTTATGTATGCATATTATGAAAATTCTCTACTGATCGAAGAAAGTTTACAAAATCGCTTGCTTTCCTAACTATCGAAGACACTTTACAAATGAGGAGAAAAAAAGAAAATACAATGCTTTCTAATCATATGTATGAATATATAGAGCTTTTTAATTTATCAAAAATTGTGAATAACAAATTGATTGATTACTTATGGCACACCATATGCATTTAAATATACGTAATACAAATGAAAAGCAAGTTTTTTTTTCTCTGAATTCCTCCTTTGATATTTTAATCAATTATTAAGTCCCTTAAATGAGCAGGAGCTGCAAATTGTTTGAACATCCGAAACACAAAAAGAAAAATATCAGTTATGGATTAATATAGTATTTGTATTATATATTCATACAGTATGTGGGATTTATATTACTCAATTTTAAGTAGCAAAATGTTATGGCTAAAAATTGTAATTTTCAAAAACACTACACTTTTATTTTTATTATTTGAGAGTAAACTTATGAAAGCAAATTCATGGTTTTAGTGTATAATCAAAAAGTTAAGGAAATGTGGCCGCTTCAATTCAACCATTAAAATCTCAAATTGAGATAAAATAAAATATGAGGATACTTGAAACGACAATTAGTCTTTGTAAACTTGTGTACAATTAAAATTAAGCATATTATATCATAAACTTATATTTAGTAAAAAATAAGACAACCAATATATATATATAAATAAACTACAATATTCTAAAAAAATTAGATGGATTTTACATTGAAAGTTAGTCAATTCATTTAGAGAATTGATTACGGAAATAAACGTGCGGAAATTATATTGAATATGCAAACCTATAAGGTACGCAAGCGTCTATAGTCTTTTCAGAAATAAATAATAAGGATGAGTTGATGAGAGTAGAATGATTGTTAGGATTTCAAATTATTTAACCAAGATAAAATGTTTTGCAAATTTTATAAATAAATAAAATATAGTCTTCATGGATGAATAATAGCAAATCATTTAGAACAATAGTATTGCTGCGTCAGTGAAGAGCTTTCAAATATAAGAAAGGTAACCCAGTAACTACAGGCAAGTTCTTTCAGTATAATTAATAACTGCAATAATAATTTTCTAGTGATTAAAGCCCATTTTATACAAACGATAAAAGAATAACACAGGCTTATGAATCCACTATGGTACCAATCAAAATTGAGGCAAATAAAGAACATGCAGTTTAAATTCGTAGCTATATTATAACACAAAATTGTCGATGCCCAATATTTGATTCTAATAATTATTGCCTTCATCATCCTTATTTCGGCTAGAGAAAGAAAGTTCTTGGGACTTG